>JBBMFX010027900.1:0-12133 GCA_037832545.1 Rhabdalestes septentrionalis | reverse complement strand
ACACATACACACACACACATACACACACACACACACACACACACACACACACACACACACACACACACACACACACAGGGCATTTAGAAAGGGACAGTAGCTCTGCACCCCATAAATATAAAGTGATGCTACACACAGATTTAAGATAGTGATCCTTTCCAATAGCCCAGGATGTTTGTCCCAGGAAGATAGACTCATATATACACAATATGCAGTTGTTACTGTAGAGAAGTTACTGATGGTAAAATAGGTGCCCAGAATCTTGCAGACGATTGGAAAGGGGAATGGAGGTCACTGAGGTCAAAAAATACACATGAGACAGGCCTGAGGAAATCCACAGAGACACTGATAACTATAGGCCATCAACAAAATCCACAAGAGAACGCTGGGAAGCAGAACTGCTCAGGAATAATCACTGTCCCTGGGGACCCAGCACTCATACTGGGAATCTTTATCATAAGTGGTAAAAAAGGTAAAGGTCCTTTATTTACAGAACTGTGCAAGTCTTGGTCAGAAAACGTTATATAAAGATGTTTGTCTCTGCATTTAGAGGCAAAAAGCAATAACATTAGCATCAATAAATAAAATAACCTTGTAATTGGATGTGTGAGTGTGTAAGCACTTCTAAAACTCTCCTGGAGGAAGTCCAGCATTTACAGTTTCCGTCTAGCTCATCTGGTCAAAATATAAGTAGGAGCTCTTGACTGAAATTAACAAATTCAACCAAAAAAAAATAATAATAAATTTCTACCAGCTGTTCCTTTCTAACCATTTTATCTCTCTAAAAACACAATTTAATCTCTTTTTTCCACAAAAAAAAACATTTTACCTACACTTATAACTTATAACATAAAAATAAAATCTTAAAAAATAGATCAGTTTTTAAATTTCACTTTAAATTGTACATATTTTAACACAATTGAAAGGAAAAAGAATGGGTTAAGGATAAAATGGATGGATTCAGGTTACATTTCACTGTGTGTTGTACTGGTATAACTGTGCATATAACAAATAGAGAATCTTGAATCAATTCAGATCTATAATTGTATTTTGCCACTATACTAGTAAAAACACACTCCAGAAGAAATTGTGTTTAAATATTTCATTAGGTGCCTAATGTCACAGTCTCCCTGTCACTGTTGTGCTGTTGTGTTTTCCTTCTCTCCTCCTCCCTTCTCATGAATGTAATCTGTTTCCCCTCCTTTCCCAATGCATTCAAAAGCTCCTCTCATGTATAAACACAGCTTTGTTTCACACTTGGTTTGTCAAAATAAGAGTCCATACAAACCAAAAAGTGGCTTCTTTTAGATTGGTGAGGGCTACGGATTCGGGACACGTGACAAGGCTGCAGCATCAGAAACAGGGGCTTCTAGATTTGGACTCGGGACGAGGACTGCAGCTTCAGGACTTGGACCAGGGACAAAGGCTGCAGGTTCAAGACTTGGGCATGTGCCAAAGGCTGCAGATTTTGGTCTAGGACTTGGGACAGGGACTGCAGCTTCTGGACTTGGGGTGGGTACGGGCTGGAGCCTTGGCCCTGGAGTGGGTGCTGATGTTGGGACTGAAAAAAACACCAGGGACCCATTTTCTTCAGGCAGGCTTAAGTGCCGGTGGGCTCTGTGCAGGTCTCCTAGCCCGCATCCTCCATTCTGGTGTGGTTGCCAGATAAGGGACTTGTGCAGGGGTTGAAAGCTTTTGGGGTGGGCTCATTCAAACTGAAAGAGCAGCCTCTAGCATTAGTGAGGCTGTGACACATACGGGTTCCATGTGTGTGACAGGAACAGGCATCAGCAAGGAGCTTCCCCATGGTACCACCTACCCCTCTACATCTTCAGCGTCCACAGGGTTCTTTTTTGTGAAGAAAAAGAAGGGGGAATCTGTCCTTGTGTCGACTGTCAGGAGCTCAACTGGATAAGAGTGAAGAATAGACACCTGCTTCCACTTACTCATGCCACCCTGGATGCACTCTCTGCTGCTTCAATTTTTACAAAGTTGGACCTCCAGAGCACTTACTACACATCAGGGTGAATGAGTGGAAGACTTTTATAAGATTTTAAAACAATGGCAATACAAGAGCCAGGTAAAGCATTTAAGCTTATACAATAAGCCCAGTCTTTCAACAACTCATCGATGATGTCTACTGGACAGGCTGGCCCATTGTCCTTTCATCTAGATGATATAGTCTGCTCCAGAACCTCAGAGGAACATGTCCAGCATGGTAGAACAGTTCCACAGAGGTTGCTTGCCCACAGGTATCCATTCTTCGAGCCAACACATGTCTCAATAAGAAATATATATATAAATCTTTGGCTGTTCAGTGCAGGGGGGCCACAAGCAATTATGCTCTTATCCACCATCAGGAACCAAAGGTGGAATACCGTCAGCCCACCAGTTGGTCCACCAGTGACGACCCATGAATCAATCCAGCAGGCAGATATGTACAACCACATTGCCATCGGAGGGGCCATTATTCCATGTTGGTGACAAGGTGTGGCTTTCATCAAAGAAACTTGACCTTCACAGTCCAAGAAGCTCAAATCCAACTTCAAGAAAACCCATCAGATAAACTCTGTCACCGTCCAACTCCAGCTGCTTGAGGAGCTCCGGGTCCACCCAGGTTTACATGCCTCACAATTAAAACCTGGGTCACACACAGGTTACCTGAGGCACAAGAGGAACTGGAAATGTGTGCATCACATGGTATAAAAGCCACGGAACAAGGTGGGGTTGTTCAATCATTGAGTCTTCACCCTCAACTCTGCTCTCCTCTCACTTCAGGACTGTGAGCACTCACAGCTCTACACTTTTGTGTGTTTGGGAGCTTTGAGTCGGGTGGGAATCTTTACTGTGATTAGAGCACTCTCAGATCAATGTGTGTGGACCACCTACTTTCTCGGGCTATTCCACAATTGGGTTCATCCTCCACACCACATGGGTGACTTGGTAGTGTTCAATTATTCCATAACAGAGGCCAGATATTGGCGTTGAATGATTAGTTCTGGATCCCAAGCTCATCTCAAAGGTGTTTGATGCAGCTGTATCAGTCCAGAGAATAAAATCAAAGTATTCTAGTCCCTTTAGAGTGTAGGATGGGGTCATGAACGGCAATCATGGAAGGAAGTTGGTAGAGACACTCTTAAAATCTGCAAAACTTACTGCCTGTGACCTTCTAGTCTCGTCAGTCCTCAACACAAGTCATATTTCTAGCTAGGCTTTTAGGATTGTCTGAGATATCTCACCCTCTACTAATTACCTTCTCCAGCTTTTTCCATCAGGAAGAGGGTTTAAATCACTTCTGTTAAGACAGAAATGGCTGAACCATATTTTTTTCCCACTGCTATATGACTTTTAAATCCCTCTTCCTGAGAGATTTCTGAATGTGAAATGCCCCTGCAGTTCAGAAATATCTACATATGCCAGAATGAATGGCTTGTGTTCTGTGTATGTTTGTACGGCTTTTCTACAGTACAATACATTATGGGGAGGACCCCATGATGTGTAGTTCTGTAGAAAAGCCGTACAAACCAGTTTAAAGCAGTTTCTGTGTATTTGGCCACTAAACCTGATTGAGCACGTTGTTTATCCCACTTTCCCTATTATTTGTGCTATAGTATATATAGATAAGAGAGTGGGGTCAGTCTTGTGTTATTCTATTACGTATTTGAGTTCAAAGCTGCCACACACAAGCCAGGTCCCAATAGTGCAAGCATGTACTGGTTGACAGACTCAGCTGCACAGGCGATCTTTCATATGCAGTATTTCTCGTGAAATGTGTCCAAAATTCCTGTTATAATATAAAATTTTCTGTTGTATGCATGCATTACTTTTTTCTCTTGTTCTGTAATCTTATCTTAACCCAAGGCATCACACAATTGCTGGTGGATGACTAAAATCCACAGAAACCTTATGCAATAAAACAAATATTTGTGTGCCTCTGTCTCTTTACAGAAGTTTGAGGACATGCCACATTGTCCAAACATTGTTCAATTAATTGGTCCTGGAAAATGAATGTGGTTAGAGACATAGAGAGCAGTTGAGTGATTTGAGGTGTCGGAAGAGCTTGTAGGTTCAAAGCTAACGGGCAAAAATTTGCGCTCTGGTGAAAAGTATTGTCACCCCTCTCATTGTGAAGAAATATTGGCACCCCTATCTCTTTGACCTGTGTTTTTACATTTACACTCACCTGTGAAACTGTAGTAGCCACCTAGCAACACATTAGTAAACACTACAGTAACCAAATCAACCAGCTATATCTTAGCAAGCACCTACAGTGCCACAGTACCAACATAGCAACCACCTAGAAACAATGACCATAATAACTGCACAATCACACTTTACTTTTTCTAGTTACAAATGTATGTGTGTAAGTCATAAAAAACACAGTTAAGGCCCAGATTTGAAGGCCTCTGAAAGGGACATGGACACTGGAGACTTCACTGTAACTTTTTGGACAAAAGTAAAGTAAGCTTTACCATACAGCTTTTCATGGACATATGGTCTTTTATATAACATTGTTAACCTGGAAGAGTTAAAGCACTTGTTTGGCAAAGCATCAAATTCACACAACTTTCCAATTAACCAAGAAAAAGTCTGCTCTGCTTTAATGAAGAGCTGAATGTGGTTTGAGTGGGTTGAGAGAAGCTTACGGATTCATTTATGAAAATTATTTGGGTGACCATTGATTTTTAGTGATTTAGCTCAAGGGTCTGATGTTTAAAGAAGTAAAAGTTGGATTGCAAACATGTCTTGGCTGATGAACTTCATCTGGATTCATCTAAAAAATATATTGTCAGTCTTTGATAGACGCTCTGTTATAAAAAAAAAAATGCTGGATGGAACTGAAAATGCTGGGCTCTCTTAAAAAGAAGTATTGAAACGGTTAAGCTTACACACACATACAGGTCTGAGTGCAATGGATTCCTTATTCGTGCATTTGTTTTTATTTTATTACTAGAGTTTTAGAAGCAATGAAATGGCTTTCTGTGCAGTTACTGGCTCAGAGCATTCGGTGGAGCGAAATAAACTATAAAGAAAGTCATTTCCAAAGAGATCAATGCAAGGATGTTGGCAGAGGAAATGCAGAGGTGGATGCAGTGACACCACACTCTCTATCTTAAATAAGTTTTTTTTAATACAATGAGCCAGCCAGAAATTAACAACTTATCTTGAATGTAGTCAATCAGCAAATTAATGTTTGATGTCCTTTAGATTTGTGCCAGACCTCCAAAGCTAAGGTAGGCCTGAAAAGTGAAGGAAGTCAATCAAACTAATTAGCGTTGTGTAATCTGCACATTTAAATCATCACACACTTTCCTCAAAACATGTCGAACCAAAGCTTAAATTTTATAGTGAAAGCAGGGTACACATTGAGTAGCCCCATGACTTATTGCATATGAACTGCTCATAAATGCTGTGCAATGTATATCACCACACTTCCACGTATCTGAATAATAATTTTGTCAATAGGCAACACTGGGATAAGAAGTGACATTTTCTTTATTTGATTATTGGATGAACTCCACAGTTTGATCCATCAACCGTGACACTATAACCACCTGCCTAATATTGGTATGGAGGTCCCCCTTGTATTAAAACATTAGTAGCAGATATTTTGAGCCCTCTAATTTGTGACATGGAGCCTCAATTAAACTAATTTGTCCACGACCTCCCACATGTACTCAATCAGATTATGATCTGGGGAATTTGTAGACTGAGTCAATACCAAAAACTCAGTGTATAAATTGAGTGGTCGCCATGTCTTATGTATTACCCCACCTCCACATATCTGAATAGTACTTTAGTCAATAGACTACACTGGGATAAAAAGGGATATTTTCTTTATTTGACTAGCGCCTGAACTCGCCACTTCAGACCAGACAAAAATTTGATGCAAAATTTGTGGAGAAAACAGACATAAAGCAAAAGACTAAATAAGTTTGCAGGTTTTATTACCTAAAAAGCATAATGCACTGTATATCATCAGTCCAAAGACCTTGTTTGATTCTTATTTCATTACACACTGGCAAACTGTGGGGTGGCAAAGTGCAGGGTGTGCGACCTCAGTGCCCCCATGGTTGGAAAAGCACAGCTTAAGTGCCCACTAGAATGGCAAAAACAAGAGAAAACGCCCTATTGGGTGCCCTTTACAAGAGAACAAGTATTGAGTGCCCTCTGGAATGCCCCTCATGCAATAAATTATGATGATGTTGCCCTCTAGGGCATGACAATTCAATAATGTGTCTTAATGAGTGGCCTTCTAATGGAGAAAAAGTGATGCCATGCTCTGTAAGGTGCCCTAACATTGGTCTAAACTGCTATTGGTGCTCTTCCAGTAGAAAAGGGTTCCTTTATATGTTAGCCATACATGACAGAGTCCCAAAAGATGCCTTTTCCAGTTGGAAATGAGACATAGAACTACATAGGGTGCACACAGAGGTGAAAAATGACACGCCCAGTCCCGTTTTTCTGTAACATGCATCCGCAGTGGATGAAATGTGGAGCCATGCATCTCTTCATGTGGTTGCTGCGAAAACCCAACTCAGAAACCCATTTGGGAAAAGAAGTCTATCTGATATGCTGCTGCCACTAACTGACAGGGATATCCCAGTTGAATATAATGAGGCAAATGACTAATACAACCATCAGCCATAACATTAAAACTACCTGCAAGATATTGGTATGACGGTCCCCCTTGTTTCAGATGATTAGCAGCAGATCTTTTAAGTCCAGTAAGATGTGAGGTGGAACCTTAATTAAATCAGTTTCTCCAACTCATCCCATTTGTCCTCAATCAGAGTTCTGGGGATTTTGTAGTCAACAGCTTAGTTTGGTGCTTTTGTGTCACATAGAACTAAAGACACTGTAATAATAAAAAACATATATCATAAACCACCATTGGGGTCTTAAAAACAGTGTCATGCCCATGAACATAAAAAACCAAAATGAACTAATTTATTGTGTTTTAGGTTTTGGAAACAAACAAGAAGGACACAAGATCTTTGAACCCAAAAGAACTTTCAGGATAGTTGCCACCCACAAGTGTGTGTGTGTGTGGGGGGAGCCGCAAAGGGAAGGGGTCTGGAGAGTGTCTGAGTGGTGGCGCGCCCATAGACAAAGCAGCAAACTGCGAGTGTGTAGGAGAACTTACACTGGTTCTGGACTGTTTTACACCATTTATACTTACTGAAAGCAGATTGAACTAATACACTCTGAGTTTCAATGTTAAGACTACTTCATTGTGTGTGATGCATAATATAACTTTGGGGCTCCATGTCACACATTTGGTCCCTTTTTAATATTTTTTGTGTCCACTGGTGTTTCCTAATCATTGGAACAAAATCAGCTTTTACACTGTTTGAAACATTCAAGATGATGAACAGCCCACCAAAATGTGTCAAACGTGCTTTGTTACATTAAATATATGAAATGTTCTCCTGGTAAGTCAACATTTTGGAGATACTTTGCTTGCTTTTGTTCAGCAACAACGATTTGGACAATTCAACATTGTTGTCCAGTCCATCATCACATTTAGGGCATAAAGGAGAAATAACGTTGCTCCAGTTCCAGCACTGAGATTGCACTCTCTTCTCAGAGTGAGCTGTTGCTGATTATGTAAAGAAAATCACGAATGTTCCATCTCCCTCCATCCATTCTGTCACAGAAAACTGCATTACACACTTGGAAGCGGAATTCCACTGAACGTTCGGAGCTTTCTGTCCTAATAAGCTGAGAGATGAAGCAGTTAGTAGGTCTGAGAATTGTTCCAGGCCACATGGGGCACATGCTCGTTTTGAAGACGGTCAAAGGGACCTTTCTGCAGCGATTCTTCTGTGAGACGCTCCTCTCTCTGAGTTTCAGTGAAGCGGTCTGTTCGCCATCGCTCGAGACAGATTTTCTTTTTAATTTATTTTTTGCATTTCTGTATCATGTCCTCAGGCCTTTCTTTCTGTACGTGGACCAGCATGCTGGCAGTGCTCTAGCCTGCCCAAGAACGAGTGTGGTCTGTTGAATATTTTAATCACATGGCTTGCTCTGGTCTGTGGGGTATGAACAGATCAGTTCTGAGTGCTCAGTGTGTGTGTGTGCAGTGGAAATGCCTTCTGTAATGACCTTGCATGGCTGGAATTACAGCTACAATATGAAAGATGTTTGTGTTGGTCATGCTAGTCCAGCAAATATACCATAAAATAGATCTTTTAAAAACGAGCGTTTTATGGCTGCATAGAAATGGAGGAAAATGCCTTTTGATGATGATACCTGTCCCCATTAAGATCTGAACTCAACTCACTGCATTGATTTGCAAAACCCTTGATTCATTGTATCAGTTATCACTTAGACAGTCAAGGCTTGTCTTTGAGTTGGTTACATCCTCACTTACTTTTTGCAATAATGGTTGTTCAGTATATAAAAAATATTAGGATTCATAGGAATGTGTATAATTTTGACGTAGTCTCTTGCTTTGACCGAAGGACACAGCTCTGGCAGCCAATTAGATCATATTTTAAAACAAACAGCATTTTTAGAGTCAACAGATTAGATGTTATTCTTTGTGCCAAACATGAACATAAAGTGAAGCCATAGTTTTGATTGAATTTTTAAAAAATGCTGCATTCTGTGTGTCTCAGCAGTCATTCTTTAAGGGGCAGGGTACTCACTGCAGGACGTGCTGACACACACACACACACACACACACACACACACACACACACACACACACACACACTGATTGTGTGAGAAACCAGGGAAGTGAAACCCTGTAGCCTCAACAAGCCTCAATTAAAAACAGCTCCAGCTCAGCAAGCTCAGGGTCGCAGCTTGTGCTTGACCTACTAGACCCTGCTTGGCGGCCACTCGTTGGTACCGCAGAGACTGTACAGATTGTTGAGAGAAACACATCAGGTGGAACAGTTACAAAGGGCAGGGATGTGGTAGAACAAGCAAAGTTAGATACTAAGCCTCATTAGTTTATTAGTATAAACAGTGAAAGCATTCTTTTAGTTATTTAATATACGTCCAGTGCATTTTTACCACTATTGACATGGATGGGGCAAGGTTTAAATTTCTTTGCAAATAACCTCAGTAGTCACAACTGTGCTGAAAGTTTGAGTAAATTTCAGGGAGCAATATGCATTTTAAGGATTGCATAGGCAAATGAACAATCTACTGGGATTTACTTACATGACCTGACTGGAAAAGTAGGCAAACCTAAGGAATTGAGCATCTCCGACAGCAGCTGAATTGTGACCGCTGGAGGGATGTGTCAAAGAATTTCTTCCAAACATTTATCCAGGATTCAAAGATTCAAAGCGTTTATTGTCATGTGCACAAAAGAAATTGCATTTCTCTGTGCAATGAAATTCTTTTTTTGCAGTCCTCAAACAAATGCTGAGTTTAAAGTACATAAATAAAAGTAAGTTAAAATTTAAAAAATTAAAGACCAGCATTAATATATATATATATGAGAAAAATGAGTAAATATAATAAAGGATAAGTAAAGACTAAAGGTGTGCAAATGTGAAACAAATATCTATTGTGCGATTTCAATGAAGGAATGTGCAAAGGAGCAGAAAATTATGAAGTAGAATAATGTGCAAAGTGTACAAAGAATAATATACAAAGTGACCTAATGTTCAAAATGACAGTATGAGGTAGGTCAGCTGTTCAGGAGTTGGATGGCAGTGGGGAAGAAGGAGTTTTTGAGTTGGGAACATGTCTTCCCACTAGCAGGTGTGGTGTTCCAGATTTGCAGTGGCCAGTCTTTACTAAAAGTAGTACAAGGAAGGACAACCGGCGAATCAATGACAAGGTCATTGGGTGCCTGAGGCTCATTGACATGCGTGGGGATTGAATGCTAGCCTGTCTGGTTCAGTCACACAGAAGATCTACTGTAGCCCAAACTGAAAGATTCACATAAGCATCAGAACTATACAACAGAACAATAGATGAGGACGACCTGGCCTAATGAATCATGTTTTCTTTTACACCATGTGGAAGAGGTGGCACCAAGATACACTAAGGGAGGAAGGCAAGCCAGCAGAGTTTGAATCCAAAATTCTTCATGGCATCAGTATTTCCTAACTGTTAATCAGGAAAAATGCAACCTGCCACATTGCAAACATTGATCAGGAACGGTTTGAGGAACATGAGTTCATTTGGCCTTCAAATATCCAGATCTTAATGTGATCAAGCACCTGTGGAATGTGATGGATAAACTAATGTAGCCCATGGAAACCCCATCTTGCTGCTACTAATGTCTTGGTGCCTGGAACCCCAACATATGCTGTGTAGAATGTGCATAGCCTGAAAGGAGAGAGGCAAACAGTCTGCTAGCAGAATGGATAGAGTAATACAGGGACCCTCTTCCTGCACTGTAGTAAATGTCACTGATTGTGGATAGACTCCTGCCAGTGATCCCCAGTACAGTCTCCAGTTTCTCAACTTCCCACCTCCTAGTCACTGTGAGTGATGAGTCCCACCATTGCCGTGTCATCTGTGCATTTCACAGTGTGATTGCTTGGCTGCTTGTCTGAGCAGTCATAGGTCAGGCGTGTCTATAGTAAGGGGCTCCAGATGCCTCGCTGTGGGGAACCAGCCCTGAGGATGATGTGAGGAGGATGAGAGGCTATGAACTGGGGCCTGACTCTTTTATAATCCAGTACACAGTGGCACAAAGACTAGCTTAGGCCAAGTACGGTCAGTTTTTCAGGATTTGTGTCAGGGTGTTAAAGACAGACCTGAATCCCCATAAGAGCAATCAAACGAGTCATTGCTTTCCAAGTGAGTGAGGGTCCCGTGATACACATATGACATCTGCAGCAGAGTGAGTCCATACTGGTGGTCACCTGTGGTCTGCATGTGTGCCATTACAAGCGGTTTTAAGCACTTTGTAATTATTGGGGTGAGTGCCGGTGTGCAATTGTCATCTGAACTTGACAGTGGTGGGAAGAGACGGATCCCCGGGGCATTATGCAACTGTGCTGGTGTGATCCATGATGTTCTTGACATTCATCAATTTCCTCAACTGATGGGTCGATGGTTTGGATGTAGCCCCGGATTCTGACAGTACAGTTAGCATTAGCTCTCATGACAAGTCGACCTCGTGAAATTTGTGAGAGTAACAATCCAAGAACATCCGTGAATTGTGAAAAAACATACATTTGTGATGTGGAAAAAAAATATGCATCTTTATATATATGTACATGACAGTTTTTATAGTCAAACCCCTAAATATGCCTCCAGATATGCTCCAAAAACACTTTCATTTCATTTTAAATTCAGCATAATGCATTACCCTGAAAGAAAATATAAAGGTCAACTCCCGCAGTGCTAGAATTTAAAATATGATGTTCCCCATGTATAGGCAGTCCTGTAATTAATGCATGCATGTTTTCTTCGATATAAGCATGGTAAATACAGAAATAATTTGTTACTTTACAGTAAAAAAAATTCAGTAAAATATAGAGGCACCCACCATTAAGGAATGATATTGATTGAAGACGATGATGAATTAGCTGTGCAGTACAATGAAGGTATAAGGAATATAATGACTGCACAGCAAAGAAGATGGTTTACAGTTCATTAAGTGTTAATGTCCGTTACAAATTTAATTTACTGTGTTTTTACTAAAAGAAATGCACGAAAAATATATTGTCAAGGAAAAATGGATATTACATTTTAGCAGTAATATATTAGTCATTTCCTATTTTGCATGGGCTTTCAGGAAAAATGTTTAGTTTGTTTCTAAGAAAGAATCTGCAAGTGACTGAGTCTGCGAAATCTGAACCACAACTTCATCTGGATTGACTGTAAACCTATAGTGACGTTTCCCCTTGTTGTTCTTAGCAGGACTCACTATGTCCTCAGGAGCTGCAGTCTACTGAGTGCTGGTCTAAGATGTAAAGTTATTGATTTATAGTAGATTCCGCACAGCTTGTGTTTCTCAACCTGTAGTTTTTCATCAGTGGTCAGTTTCTGGCCACGGGATATTTTTGGTTGCAGTGACACAGATGAGTTCAAAGACACCAACAGCACTGCTGTGTGTGATAGATTCTGTGCAGAATGCACGGACACAAACACACACACACACACACACACACACACATACACACACACACACACACACACACACACACAC
>JBBMFX010027880.1:0-12134 GCA_037832545.1 Rhabdalestes septentrionalis | reverse complement strand
ATCTTCAGATGTTTTTCAAGAACAGTCAGAAGGTTGTGGTTCCCTTAAGGTGTCTATGGCAAGAACCGTGTGTGTGATAACTGAAGTTTTGGGGACCTTAAGTGCCTCTCTGCGGGTACGCCGGGCCAGCTTAATATCTTAAAGCATGATTGTGACTCTCTTGGCATGGATGGCTCACAGGTTGGTATCCTTGAACAGACCCACCAAGTAAGCCTTCTTGTAATAGTAGCCATGAGAAAATAATAGTAAAATATATAGACTATACAATACTATGCACTTATCGGATTAATATTTACATAAAATTATAAAAATAGAAAAAATGTGTAATGCGTTGGGTTCATCTGAATACGAAGTACAAATTTAAATGTGGTCAGCTGTATTCTGATATCATGACATCATGACCGAAGTGGTATTAGATGATTATAAGTTTGTTGTATGTGTATTCATCATGAGTTATGTCTGTTGTGACCAGGTGATGTTTTTATTTCTTAGTCTTATGAAGGCTCCTTCTACAAGGATTACCGCCATGGGAGTGGAGTGTACTCCTGGCCGGATGGGTCTCGATTCACGGGCAAGTTTTATCTGAATCGTAAGGAAGGCTACGGGGTCCATGTGTTCCCCGATGGAACTACTTTTAAGGTAAAACCATAGTGTATTCCTCCAGTCATTTAATTATATCACTTTGTTTACATGTAAATAATGTACCCCTTTGAAATATTTAAGAAACACCCCATTGCCCCCGCTTCAATCTGACCTCTGAACTCCCAGGGACTGTACCATGCTGACGAGCGTTTCGGGCCTGGAGTTATCACGTACGTGGACGGGCGGCAGGATGTGGGTGTTTGGTTCAGGCAGTGGCTGCTACGTCTCTGCACCAGAGTGGAAGGAGCCTTCACACTCAGGGACGTCCCGCACTACACAGACCTGCTCCCAGAACAGGAACATCTGACACAGGTCAGGAGGAGCATCAGTGCTAAACTGTTCAATATAGGGGCGGGAACAAATCTTTTTGGTTTTTTTTGCTTTGCTGTGAACATGCATGATTAACATCAATATATACAGCTCCGAAAAAAAATATGAGACTTTTAATAGGCAGCGAACTCATCATGTATG
The DNA here is from genome assembly GCA_037832545.1 of Rhabdalestes septentrionalis. Taxonomy (NCBI): domain Eukaryota; kingdom Metazoa; phylum Chordata; class Actinopteri; order Characiformes; family Alestidae; genus Rhabdalestes; species Rhabdalestes septentrionalis. The sequence goes on along the minus strand of JBBMFX010027880.1, from coordinate 11,021 downwards.
GTAGGTGTGTCTGATTAAATGGTCACAAGGTATTTAAGTGGCTATGTACAGTTTGTTAAATGTGTTGGTTAATAACTGTAAAGGAAATCTGACTCCTACCAATTTGGTTTGATGGTATAAAGGTACTCAGTGTAACTGTATTCAGTTTTATCACTGTTAGAATAAGTGATTTAGCCTCTTATGCATGTCTCCAGACCCCACATGAGGATTTCACCCAGGCTCCTCCCGTCATGAGGCATTGTGCAGAAAACTATGTGTCTCTGGAGGCCGAGCGGTTCATCCTGCCACCGGACATCCACAGCTACTCCACCGACTCAGACCACCTGCCCATAACCCGTCGTCTGCGGCGAGAACTGGACTCGAGCTTCTTTGGCAGGAGTGATATCGTCATGCCGTCATTCTCTGATGACCAGCCTCTAGAGCAGCGGATAAAGGCCCATATTCACACACACAGGTCAGTGGCACTGCCTCTTCCCTTTAGGAGCGCTGAGGGAACCCTTTCTGTGCTCATGAGTGTAGGTGATTGTATTGATTCAAATGTATTGATTCTGGAATGTTCAAATCTATTAAAATCAATTACTGAATTAGAATGATTTATTGATCTCAGAGGAAATTGCTTATGCTGTGACTGCACAGAGACACGGCAACACTGAGACTAGAACCATACAAGTACAAAGAAAATCCAAGAAAATACCTAAAGGGGGAATTTTATGCAAAACTCACTTCTTTGCACAAACTCACACTCACATGAAGAGATCTCACATGCTATATTCTTGACAGTTTCAGTCTCTTATAAAAAGAGCCGTTTAAGGGCTCTGTCACAGAAAATGGAGGCGCTATCCATCCCTATATTTCGGACCCAGAGTCAGACCCAGAGTGAGATGAACACACTTCATGAGTGAGTTGCCTTCGCCTGTAGCTGTAGTTTTATGCATGCTCGTAAAACCAGCACACAAATATGGAGGATCTTCAACTAATCTAGTAGGTGGGTTTCGACAGGTGAGGGGTGTTTTCCAGTATTAAGCTTCCAAAAATTGGGGTGGTTCTGAGGTGGGGACGCCAGGTTATAAATACAATTTAATCAATTTAATACAATATAATCTGACAAAAATGGTGGGGATGGAATCACATTTGAACAAAAGTGGGGGTGTTGAATCCCCCCCATCCCCCCCGTGTGCTACGGCCCTGGGTGTTTCTATGCAACTTTCCTCATCCTGACTCGGGATAAGGGAGCTATCCAAATGGCTCATAAAGCTTATGATTTCTGACACCAAAATCTTACTATTTACTCACAGAAAACAGATGGATGTTTTTTTTCCACCCTCTGAGTGTTTATAGGAGCAGTAGAAACACAAATGGAAATACAATAGGATGCAAAGAGTGAGTTTTGCATAAAATGTCCCCTTTAATGTAAAATTCACTATGATCTATACACACATGCTATTTTAATACTACGTTTATGTGACTTACAATAACTTTCAAAAAAGTATTAGCTCAGTCTTTACCTAAAATAAAATTCTTGGGCAATTTAGATGTAAAACTCTTCAAATCATGGTGTGTTCTTTTTTTATTATATATATTAAATGTTATACTATATTCCATTTCATGCTAATTTACAAAATATATTCTACCAAGATCATTTAAAAGAGGTCATAGATTTACCCCCTTATAATTTGGGGATGTTGATGCAGTGCTAGTATTGACCTCACTTAGAACACATTCTTAACCCTTTTACGGCAGATTTGAGGCTTAAGGGCTGGAGTGGGATGTCACTGCTGTTCTGGCTATGAACAGAGCGCCCTTCAGGCCCAAGGGTCCCCTGGAGCTCAGTTCGGAAAAACTCATCAGGGACGCGTCCTCTGGTGACCCTTCAGGCGTTCACCACATCCTGAAAGGTGGGAAGGTCCACCCTGATGTCAGTGATGCTGGAGGGTTCACTGCCCTCATCGCAGCCACGGTAAACCTCAATACTGACCATTCATGGAGTTTAGGGGGTGCTATTACTGGTCAAAATAGATGTTGATGGCATTTCAAGTCAGTTCCAGTAGGTCTATTGTCATTTTGGCCATACAGTGCAGAGCAAAACAGTGTTCCTCCAGGACCATGGAGAAACACAAAGAACATGAACAGAAACACCACACGACTACAAATGCAGGCAGAACTAAATACACAGAGTGCAAATAGAGAGAGAGCAAGAAAAACATGAGAACAACAAAACGACAGGACAAGACAGCAGTGAGTGCAGTGGACTGTTACAATATTAGTTTAAAAAACATGGTGTGAGGACAGAGACTGTATTCTAGCAGTGGAGAGTCATGTGTGCAAATATACAGAATAATGATAGACAGCAGTACATATAATTGTGCAAATATACCACCAACATAAATATATTTGTGCAATCACACCAGATGTTCAGCAGCCCCAAATTCAGATAGTTGCAGTGAATCACACACTGCACTTCAAGACATCTACTGTTGATCAAACATAAACATATCATTAAATGGCACTTAAATGTCTAGCAGTCTAGTGGTACCTCAGAATCTCTGATGTTAAATGCTGTAGGTATTCCTACAGTCATTAGTTACAGAGACAATCTGACAGTCAGTAAAAAGGGGGTGGTGGTGTTAAACTGTCATATAATGCACATGATATAACATGATATAATGCAAAGCCTTATCAGAGGAATACAAGACATTACTGCAGCAAATTTGGGCAAAACACCTTAATAAAACCCTTGATTTCAGAAGAGCTGTACAAGCAGGTATCCACAAACAGTTCTTCATACGACAAGCCCAACTGGTTTTCTTGGGTAGCTTTGTAAATGGCCACTTCAGGGAAGATAGTCCGATAAATACGGAAAAGGTGACCAAAACTAATCCCAGAGAGTTTGGTACTCTCGGTTTCCATAAGAGGGCAGCACATGCATGCTCTTTCCTCTATGGTCGCCCAACAGTGGATCAGTGACAGCTGATAGTCTACGGCTGACTACATTTCAGATCAATTTTTTTTTATCGTAGTGTTAATGTGGCATTTCTGTGCAGGTAAATTGCCATGGAGCTGTGATCCATGTGTTGCTGGACAGTGGGGCGAATGTGAATAAGCTGAATGATGAGGGCATGTCTGCCCTGGCTGTGTGCACCGTCCTCTACTACCCCTTCCAATCTCTGTGTGAGACGGTGGCTGAGAGAGGGTCTCAGAAACACACTCCAAAACCAGAGGTGGGCCTAAGCTGTGTCTGGACACATGTGACTATAAACCTGTGCCTTCCAGTTGGCAGAACTGTGAAGTGAATATGTTTTCTCTGCTCATGAATGGTGTGGTAATTGATGAACTGAATTAGGCATGTTAGAGCTGGGAAGACTTTAGAAGTGTTGCCAGAGGACCTGAGGGCTGTGCAGTCATTGAGTACTCTTTTGAAGGGAAGTTTAAGACATACCCTAGGAACAAAAAAAACAAGGCTTTTAAAAAACGTTATGCTATTGCTGTTTATTACTGTTGGTTAAAGTTTTGGGGCTGTTGTTGGGGTGGGTGGTTTAAAAGGGACAGAACTTACGTCATATTTGTGTGTATATGAAGTATCACATTTAGGTTTAGATTTATAAACCGAAAACAGTCACAGTTTGTTTTTAGATTAACATTTTCTAACATGTACAGTTAAACAGGCTTTTATGTAACATTGTCTTCAAGCTCTATTCTGTCTGGCTGCCCTGTCTGGGCTAAAACAGTTCTTATAACTTCAATAAGTTGTTAGAAATTGTGTTACTTGAAATTCACTATAGAGAAAGAAAGAGGCATTTGGCTAAAACTCATATTCAGAGCAACTTACAGTCCTTAGTTACAGGGACAGTCCCCCTGAAGACGAGGGTTTAGTGTCTTGCTGAAGTGGTAAAAAAACAAAAACAAACAGGGAGTTTGAACCTGCAGTTTTGTGGTCATTGGGTTCACATGCAAGAGGTTACCCATGAGGCTTCTACCACCACTAAACTGCACTGCTATCCCTTAAACCTGAACTCCCTCAGGAGGAGCCTGATCATCACAGGAGTGATGGAGACGTGATCACATGCAGCCAAACGGACCAGGTGCAGGATCCTTCATCTGAAAATGCTGAAGAAGCTCCAGAACACACTGAGTACAGTGACACTCCCAGCAGAGCTGAGATGGTTCTTCAGGAAGCTCAAACTCCGACAAAAGTGGAGGAAATCTCAGAGAAGGTCCAGCCAATCGAGGTGAGGGCCATCCAGGTGCTCGATGGAAAAATCCCTGTGGGCACAGTTACTTGGCACCAAGGAAAGGACGGGGATACTGGTGGCTCCTCTGAAGAACAGAACTCGGATCCAACTGCACAGGATGAAGCCAGGACTGACGGAGGTGTGGCAGATCCTGCCTTTGACTCGGCTCGTTCTGTGGTTAGCATTCCCACGAATGTCACAGAGGGCATCATGCAGCAGATGGCCGAGGTCCTGTGCCAAGCAGGCCACGTGAAATCTGCAGACACTCAGGAAACTGTCCGCAAGATGGCACTCATGAAGACTGAGTGAGTACTGAGTTAATACTGTGTATACCCAATAGATTTAAGCTCAGATTTGAAATGGCAGGCTGGCAATGTATCAAATTTAAGTCATTTTTCTCCTTGCCTGAATGTAGGAGGCAAGTCTGTGGCTCTTTCAGGTTTAAACTGCAGCTGTGAGGCAGGCCGCCCAAGCTGACAATTATGTACTGTAAAAATAGTTGTGATTAACAATAAGAATTTTCCTCTGGATAAATAATTCTTATTGTATTTTATGTTAATTACATTTTCTGATTTTGTTTATTGTATCGAACTATTGATGTACAAGCCTGAGATGGTCACATTTGCTGTTGGTTCTAAGACCTAAAATAAAATATTTGTTGTCCTTTTGCTCTTCTTGGGCGTTTCAGCACCTGCAGTTCCTTATTAAATACCTCCATTTGGGACCAAACTGACTTGGGTGGGATGTGCAGGCTCTTTATGTACCATCTCTACTGGCCTCATTCAGGCACAATGCATCTCACTGCCAAGTTAAATAAAAAAAATTAATTCTTTCTTACTCACATCTGAAAATCTTCCCTCTCCCATGTCGTCATGACAGCTGTAACAAAAAACCATCCATCCAAAACCATTCACTCCGATTGGCTCCCATCTGTATTTTAAGGAGTCTACATCTCTGTCTCACCTAAAGCTGTGGGGGGGCATGAGCATCAATTTGACCAGAATGAGAAATGTGACACCCTCTGTCTTAGGGGCCCTTAGTAGTTATCAAACCAGAGACGGCTTGCAGTTAGATAAGTGGATAGGTGGATGAGTGGATGCATGGATAGATGGGTGGATACATGGATAGATGGATATGTGGATAGATTGATGGATACTTAGATGGATGAATTGATGGGTGGATGGGTGGATACAAGGATAGGTACATACATGGATGGATGGATGGATAGATGGATAGATAGATGAATAGATAGATGGATGTACAGATGGATGGATGGATAGATGAATAGATAGATGATAGATGAATAGATGGATGGATAGATGGATGGATAGATGGAGAGATAGATGGATAAATAGATGGATAAATAGATGGATGGATTGATGTCTAGTGGAAAATTAAAGAAGACAACAAAAATGTAGATTAAATAGACATCATTTGAAGAAAGTGGAAAACGTCGCAAATGTGAATGAGCCCTTTCCATTTAAATGTAAATAAGATGTGTTGCATCCTTAGACTTTAGTTCATTGTAGTATGTATAATACAGAATGAAGTATTTAGAAATTAATTAACGAACAATACGCATGATTTATGTTTGTGTCCTGGTCCGGTGGCATTTTGACAGACATCAGGGCCGCTGGTGTACACTGAATCTGCTGCTGGACAGAGGGGCGGACCCCAGCGCCTCCAGAGTCCCCCTGCCTGTGATCTTCCTGGCTATTAAAGCGGGTCATGTTGAGGGCGTCCAACGGCTGCTGGAGGGCGGCGCTCGCACAGACTTGCCTCTACCCGCCGAGGTGAGGCTTTTTTCTCCCACACTTTCACCTCAGGAGGAGCCCAGCCCTGCCCCTGAGCACACCGGTCCGGCTCAGTGCACCTGACTGTTAAATTAAAATCCTGAAGACCCCGATTAGCAGGACTGACTGTGCCGAATTCGGGTTGCAGCTAAACTGTGCAGGAGCTTATCTCTAATAGCAGGTTTGGACAACCTCCCACAAGCTAGAATTAGTCTAACTTAATCTGTGCTGACATCTAAAGCATACCACTCCAAAGTCTGGAATTAATGAGCACAATGATTTAAAAGCAGCTTTAAAGCAAAGATATTTAGACATTTCTAAAACTGAGAAAGCTGTCTAGAATGAAAATTTATACACACACACACACACATATATATGTGTGTGAAAATAATGCGCTCAAAACTTATTTTTGTATATATGTATCCTATATACACAGTTTTTTTTTCTTAGAACCTAACTAATAATTGTTTGCAGAAACCCCAGCAAATTCGTGGAAACTGTAGATAGCCTCCAACTTTTTTTGCTTTTTTGTGGCAATATGTAATTGTTCATGCATTTTAGTGCTAAATAATAATAATTTACTAACATTATTACATAAAAAAAGCTAAATTTCCATATAAAAAAAACTGCATAAATTATAGTACTGCTGAGAGAACACAAAGTAAAAATTCATTAATGTATTTACCTGCTTATACCCAAGAAAAATTTCTAGCACTGCAGGAGTTCAGTATAAATTGTACAGTATGGATACGGGTTTAAGATATATGAAGATTGAAAATTTGAAAATATCCTTGGACTTTTTGAAGTGTGTATTAGTGTGTACTCAGCTGTCTAGAATGAAACTTTATCATTTTAAAACTAGGGATGCACCGAAAATTCGCCAGCGAAACTTTCAGGCCGAGAATGGCAACAAATGCACTTTGGGTTTTTCGGACCTAAACTGTGTTGACGCACGGCAGATTGGATTAGATTCAGGATGTCTGCTGTGTCCGTGCATTTTTTATATTTCTAAGAAAGCCGTTTGTCTCACTAGCGTTATGAGAGAAGAAATTTAAATATATAATATTTCAGCTTTCTTGCTTTTAGGCTATTCATGAGTGGGGCCAAGGAAAATATTTTATTTCAAATGTTATTTGATATTGCGCATTGTCTGAATGCTAAATAAATGTCTTATTGTTAATTAATAATAATAATAATTTCTTTCGGTTTTCAGTTTTGGTTTTCGGCCAGGGTGTTTCGATTTTCGGTTTTGGCCCAAAATAATGCTTTCGGTGCATCCCTAATTAAAACTATATATTTATAGTTTAGTCGACTAGTCGTAATGACGTCACACAGGTGTCCAACATTGAGCAACTTTTATTAAAATTGACAATCAACAGGACAGTTAAACAAAACAAAGGCTAATCCCACGGTGCCACTCGGCTCCGCTGGACTGGATGACTCTCTGGAGTGCTAGCATAAGCCATGTTAGCTAGCGCTGCCGTTTCAGGTGCTGTGATTGTATATAGACACAAAAACACCTTATTTAGTACATGTAATAACTCCAGACGTTTGAATGCTGGTATGTATTTTTGCGTTCTCTGTTGAAGCCGGTGTGATGTTTGATGCCTGTTCCATAGCTTAAGGGCTTGTATCCGCTGCATGTAGCGGCTGGCCTGCCCGGACCAGAGGGGCCTGAGATCACAGAGCTGCTCCTGCATGCTGTTGCCGACCCTGACGTCAAAGCACAGGATGCCAACGAGGTGTACGACCTGGACTACAAGGTCAGAGCCGGAAAAAAATCTGCTAATAGACGTGACTGTGTGGAATCTTGTTGAGCGGGCATGATCTGAAGTTCTGAGCTAGCAATCACCTGATTGAATAGAACGTTATGGTCGATTGTGGTTATTCGTTTGCTTATTTAGGATTCCGAAGCTTCATCTTTTGTTAACTGCTGAGACCTGGGGTTCCCTTTTCAACAGTGTGAACCAGTGCATAGGTTACAGAGGCCAGTATGTTCCACAAAACCACTTCGTACATGCTTCTATTGTGGGGCATGGCAGAAACGAAGTGAGTGTTTGTATGCATCACTTTGTGCTGCCTGCATTCTAGGATGCATTTCTTAAAGTAGATTTTTAGAGACTGCTGTTAAGATGGCTGTCCTGTGGATGCTCATCTGAAAACCTGGTTCATGCATATCCAAGTACTATAAGCTAAGGGCACCCCCAACAGCCCCCAGTACAGAAGCCAGAACATTTAGAGATAGCAAGCTAGTTAATCAGATTAGATGATCCCTGTTCAAATAAACAGTTGGAAATGTATAATAATTCTATATGAGACAGAAAAGTCAGTCCTAATCAGTTGACGTATCAAACTTATTTCACTGGTGACCTCAAAAGAGCTTCAACCACCTTGTCAGCTATAGAACATATAAAAACTATAAAAAAAGAACTATAAAAAACATCACTAAACAGATTTTATGAGGTCTTGAACTTACTTGAGTGTCATTGCTGCTATCTATATAAGCAGAAAAACAGTCAGGCTCATTAACCTCATTATCTTACACCAAGTTCCGTCTCTCAGCATCGTTAGGATGTTAATAGGAAAGAGGATGTACAGAGGCACAGCTTCGCGTTTAGCGCAGAATTAGAATACTTTGTTTAAAACTGTTTAAATAAAATATTCATGTTATATTTCTTAGAACTGAATAACACCACTGACTGTTAATATTAGCATAAGGCCATTAAAAAAACATCATAATGAGTCCTTGTTGAGCTTAGTGCAAATAGAGGCTCTGAATGAAAGGATGATCAGTTAAAATTTTGATTATGCATGATAAAAGTGCAGCTAACAATATTATCACTTCACATTTGCCTGCAGAGCACAGGGGAGACCCAGGTGAGCTCTGGAACCTCAAACGGCATCTACACAACCTTTGCACAGGAAGGGGGGAGGACGCCACTACACGTGGCCTGTCAGAGAGACGGCGATCACGCAGTAAGCATAGGTGCCTCCATGCAGATAGGAGGCTATTCTGCTCAGACTCTCAGTCCAGCTGTGTATAAGGCGTCAGTGGGTGTATTTACACAAAACATAATAACATTAGTACAGTGTGTGCCACAGGGTAACATAGCATTACATTACATTTTCTTCTATTATACAAAGGAGAAACAATGCAACGTAAACATGACCAGAATAGGTGAAGGCATCTGTGAAGTGCTTGTGTTAGGATGTGAGCATGCTGTTGGTATGTATTGCATGTTAAGTTGAGCCTTATGTAAATAAACTGATTTACTGTTGGTTTTCTGCGGTTACATACAGCTTAGAAAAAAATTATTTGTAGATTAGCATCTCTGAGTGTGAAACCATTCCATGACAGTGTCGGTTAAATTCCTACACAAGCACCTCTTTCTGCTTTATGAGGTACTGATTAGGGATCACCTGAATCACATCTTATTTAATGATGAAAAGTATAAAAACATCACTGTAATCAACACTCCTTGCTCACAATGAGACCCATTGGATGTTGAAACACTACGAGAGGTTCATCAAAGGTGTCATTTTATTTGAGTGAACGAGAGATTTTTTTAATTCTGTAATTCTGTAATCTTATTTTGATGTTTATCATTTCCTTTCAAATTGTGCTTTAAAGAACAAGATTTTTGTTCAGACAAGAGAAATATTGTCAGCAGTTCTTAACAATTAAGGCAAAGCTGTTCAGTTCAATACTTGCCGCCATAAAACCTGAGATGCTGAGCATTTTTGCAGTGGCCTCTTTTCTGTGTTTTCTCCTCTGCAGAATGCCAGAGATGTGGTGTCCATTCTTCTCTCCCACAAGGCGAGCACCAGCCATCTGTGGAGCGGCCATTCTCCCCTCTCCCTGGCCATCGCCAGTGGCAACAGCCTTGTGAGTGACCTTGGATGGATTTTTCAATGTGGCCAAATGAAACAGTTCAGCAGAATTGACCCTACAGTCCAGGGGCGTGCCTACAATGTTTTTATTTTGTGGGGGGGGCCAGACAGGGACACAGAGTGTAGAAGGGTGGCACACTATAATATTTAGCTCAAAAACGTGCAAGCTTAAAGCTGCTAACTGTAAGTTAGGCTAATTTTTCCTAGTCGTGCAATTAGCATGCTTAGCTTAGCGTAGCTGAACTCTATAAGTTAGCAGCACTATGCTAATGCTGTATAACTTATTTGTCAACCTCAAGTCAACATTAGTGTATCATTGAACACTAAATATGGCAAATGACCGTTTACTTAACCCCTGTTCGTCTTTATGCATTGTGCAGTAGTCCAACATGCTTTGAAACAAAGGAGGCTGGTGCTCGGCCTTACAGTTTGAAGCACTGCTATAACTGAACAAACTGATTGACAGCTCTGCTGTCCCTCCTCTGTATAAGTCCACATAATTCAGTATGTTTATTTCTCAGGTAAAATCGAGCCTTTACATCCACAGCAAAGTAATTATTGTGTCATGTGTGAACACACCAAAGCACGAAATTTTTCCTCTTCATTTAACCTATTCACACACGTTAAGCAGCAGGGAGCCAGGAACACAGTGTCCAGGGATGGTACCTTACCCAAAAGAACCTCAGGGTTGCCACCAGCAATTATGGGGTTTGAACCCAGAACATTCTGATCACAGGCCAAACGACCTAACCAGTAGGCCACTAGCTGCCTCCAAAATGCGATGCAAAAGTACACAGTTAACATTAGAATGCATCAGTGGCGTAACTATAGCAGGTTCAGCAGATGCGGTCGCACCAGGGCCCGTGAACTCTTGGGGCCCGTCACCACGTCAGACCCGCCTCCTTTAAAAAAACAAAACCAAAAAAATGCTCAGCATTAAAATCCAACCATCAAATAAAAACGGGCGTAATCCAGGTCTGCAGAAAGCTCCAGTAAAAAGAAAGCAGAGCGGAGCGGAGACGTGTGACTGGCGTGAAGCACCTTCAGCCACAAGATGCGAAATTCGGGCTGTTTCGTTTTGCTGCAGAAATTACGGCAGCATGCACGT
>JBBMFX010027871.1:0-12134 GCA_037832545.1 Rhabdalestes septentrionalis | reverse complement strand
TGGGGTTCGCTGATCAAGCTATTTTTAGCCAATATCGGCCGATCATGATCGGTGGCCGATAAATCGGAGCATCACTATGCAATTGGAAAATTGTATGTTTGGTAAATATTTAATTAAATGTGATAAATGTGTATATGTGATGCAAAGAACCCATACAAAACTACAGTAAATAATAGACTTGGAAGTAGACAGTGAGTAAAAACAGAATCTGGTTGGGTGAGATGATAACATCTGTATGTTTGCCTTATATTTATGTTAATGAAAAAATAAACCTGGGGAGCTGTAAGGCCTATACTGGGTGTGGTTCACTCTAGGATGATGGTCAGAACACAAATGTATGAACACATGCCAGAAATCTCATACAGCACAATAACATCAGTTTAGTTTTTAAAAGCACTACATGGTGGAGAATGTAAATGTAAATGTCTAAAGGTTATCTAATCACAGCAGGCTCACAAACCAGCCCATGCCTGTGAAAGTGAAACTCGAATGCCCAGCTAACAAGGCCGAAACAACAGTTAAAGAGGGATCCTCACTTCATCCACACAAACAGCAGCAGACAGTCAACTAGAAATCTGAGTCAGTAAGAAACCAAGCCTGTACTTGACCTGTTTAGAGGCCCACCTTGATCCAGACCAATTCCTACTAGTAAATTTGAAACCTGACCTGGTTTACAGGCATGAACCGAGATGGATGAACACAGTTTTTCATTTTTCATAATTGTTAAGCCTGAGTACCAGGTCTTAAAGTGCCAACCTGGAATAAATAAGGGATTTACATGTAATTTGTGTAAGAGTCAATATAATCAATATTTTTCTGGAACATTCCCTCCGCATACCTCCCTTTCTCTTTTTACTTATGCTACTGGCTAAAATGGTCAAAACACTTCAGACAAACTTAACAAACAAGGGAAGGGGGGGGTCCTCAGGACACCTCCTTTATCTCCCATGGTGACTGACATTCGACCACTTCTCAAACTAAGGAACTTTTCAAAATGCTGCTAAAGCTACGACAGATGAAAACTGAGATACAAACCTGAGCTCTAAATAACATGATGGTTCATGTGAACAATTGGCTTGAGCCCAGCCTGAAACACATTTTTTTTTACTTTGGCTCTGATGGTCTCAGGTCAAATAACAGACCTCAATGAAACATTAATGAACGAACTTCACTCAGTGAAGCTGTCATTGTATTGGTACGTGTAAATTGCCACGGTATATCCGTGGTATATTTCTATAGTGATATTTTGAATGTCTCCTATATCTACAGCTGAGTGCTCAGCATAAATGCGTCTGCACCTCACAGTGCAAAAGCAATTCTTAACCGTTGGATTTTTTTTATTTTGACAGGCCTTTTGACATATGAAGAGGTTAGTACTGGGAGCTATTCATAATATCCAAAATTTAAAAAAAATCATTTTAATTGAATAAAAAGCTATTTCTACAACGAAAAACTATTTTTTTGGTATTTTGTGGATTTTGAGATATTCTTTCAAAACAGTATAGCAAATGTCATGGAAAAATGTTAAAAAAGTTACTTACAATGATGTGGCAGTGTAGACAATATATTGCCTTGCACCAATTAGGCATGTGCTTATAAAGCAATTCAAACAAGTATTCTAAATAAGACCCTTTCACGATCCTCCCTGGCAATAGCAATGTATTACATATAACAATGTGCCAGGCTAAATAAGGCTAAATAATTTGGGGTTGTTTTTCTTAAACAAGATTGTAGTCATTCAATTGAATGACTATTTGAATATTTAAAAATAATGACCCATCTCTACCATCTGTCTACGAGCACAACATGCAACAGAGGTGCTAATAGGAAATGGAGAAAGCACATGAATTAAGCGCTGAATGTTATCTAAACATATTCTTAATGTTTGAGATGTTCTGAATTCCTGATCACAATCACTGCCTTATTGTAATGTTCTGTTAAACCAGCACCACCTCTGGCCTAATGCACAGAACATGGCTATATCTTCAGGATAACATCCTGAGCATGTGGATAACTCTGTGTTCTGATGACTGTGAATAATAAATGCTGGCCTGTAGTCTTATGTAACTAAAAGCCCTTTCCTGTCCTGCTGGCTTAACTTTGGTGTGTCCAGATGGCATACTCAGCACCACCCATTAGACATTAGAGAATCTACGGGGGGTGTTGGTAGGGGGTGATTATAATGTATGTGCGTATTTGTGTATGTGTGTGGATGGAGAGAGGGCCGCACCAGAGCTTTGGCAAAGTTAATCTAGATGAGGAGATGGAGGAAAGATTGCAGCAGTGAAAGTTGATCAATTTGGTCTGACATGTTTTTTTTGTAAGTGGTGGTCCAGTGCATTACGTCAATGTTAAACATTCTGTTAAAAAATACCCTTTAAAGGCCTTTTCCAAGTTTTAAGGCTCGAGTCGATGCTTTTTGTTTTCCAGAAGGCACAGTGAGTGTTTCTGAAGCTCATCTGTTTCTCATTTGTTGCTGCAGGCACATCTATTCTGCCCAGAGAAGTATTTCTTCCCCTGTTTGTACGATTATCACATTCATTATCACATTCATCACAAACTAAAATCAAGTGTGCTGCATTTTAGAAAGGACCTGATGATACATGTTTCACAGCCATGCTTATGTTTAGACACTTGATGATTCGGTCGTTATGGTAACTGGATGCATCCTCTAACCACATGTTCACTTTCATAAGGTTGATTTACAATGTCTGCGTGGCAAACGGCTTTTCTGCGAATTACTGTGATGTGCACAGATTGGGGACGTTCATAACTTAAAATTATCCAACACTGGTGTAGTCAGTTCTTTTTAAGGTAAAAAAAAATGGGACAAGTTAAAGAATATCACAGTTACAGTGTAGGTTTTGCAAGTAGTTTTACAGTTTCACTGGCTCTCTTTGAACGTCAGACTATAATAACACATTAATGAGATTGGCGTCTCAAAATATTGTATATCATAGCAAAGGAAAACAACTTTAATGTGCTGGCAAATCATTTTACTTTAAATGTATCAGCCAGTGCTCTTTATAAGTGTGCTTGATAAGTGTTTTTCAATAAAAAACATATATGGAATTGAATTGAATAATAAAATGATTGCATAAAGCCTCACATTGCATGCATTTAAGATGTTTTTCACTCATAAATGTCATTTTAGAGTTCAATAATGTATCGTAATCAGAGCAGTACTGTTGTTTGAGCAAGAACATTATTACATTACATTAAGCAACATTCATCCTTATGAGGGACGGCTTAAGTCTTTCTGGATGAACCTGTTCGTGCTGAGTCAGTGTTTGCTGGGAGCACCCAGGCTGCGGCATTAAATCAGGCCTAGCTTAGTTGACAGTCCTGGCTTACACCAGAGCACAGTGAATCCAGGCGCTATGACGTGGCCAACCACTTCATTCTTGTCTAAGAGCAGCTACGCAAGGTCTTTTGCCATGATGGATAAAAGTCTTAGATTATAGACCTTGTTCGCACCTGGTATTAACCACAGTCCCAAGTGATCTGATCACAAACAGGAGAGGGGCTCGTTGTTCTTGGCTGTGATGATGGAGTTGGATGTGTGGATGTTCGAGATGTATCAGGGGGCTTTAGCTTTGATACCACACAACCATTTGAACATGTTTTCAATGTTTGTACGAGGATGTTGTCACTACTATTGCTAAAAAGACTACTAACTGGATGGCTGGGCATGTTTTCTGTTTCTGTGCTGTTTATTACTTAGTTACACTCTTTTATTAGATCCCTGTTCTGCAAAAGCTGCTTTGCAGTGTTGTGATTTTACATACAGTATTTACATACAAGTATTTGTCTGAGCCAAATTTGTGCAGTGTCCTGAAATTTCTATATTGAACCCTTAAAATTTCATAACCATATTATATATATCAGAGCACCACTAGATGCTGGTACAAGGTACATTGATTGTACAGTGTGAAAACATTCCCTTCTTGCTGGCTACGTTTTTGCATGCCAACACAGACAATTTTGCATAGGCACTGATACGAAGAGAGGAGACACATTCTGCCAGCATACGTATACTGAGAGTGAACTTATTTTACCCATAATAGATATGCTTTTTTAAGTGGTTGATGAAACACACACGCACCCTTTTATTGTGAGAGGCTGCTCCGCTGATAAAGTGGGCCCCCTTAAATATTTGGATGCCCTCATTGCTAAAGACAAAGAATGCACAGTATTCTGAGTCCTGCTTTGTTGTACACACACATACTTGCTTGTGGGATGTCAGTTCATTGAGTTTCTGTGGGCAGTGTTATAACCCTGCCCTATGGTGGCTGCTGCAGGAAGTCTCAGCTGTCAAGTGATAGCATCAACTACACACAGCTCAGGGCAGCCTGGTGTTGTCATTGGCAACTCTTCACACAAACACAACTGTGTACTCCCCAAGCATTAAAATCACTCTTGGGAAATGTATTTTGGTGTTCTAGTGAAAGACACACACCCACATGTGTTCCTGAACTTATGAGAATGGATTTGCTGTACGGCATGTTTAATGAGAATATTTGAGTAGAATGTGATTTTAGTGTGTGATACTAGACTAGCAAACCATTTAAAGCACTTCTGTATAGTGTTAACAGTACATTGTGTGACAGTAACATTAACCGTAGGTCGTGACTAGGCCAGCATTGATTTGTAACAATACAGTAAGTCAAAACTTTAAAAAAAAGACTCTTGATAACGGTATACTGAGTTTTTAAACTGTTTTAAAGCCATTACACCCCTTGGTTTTGTCAGGTGGTTTCTTTATAGAAATGTTGTTTATTATTAAAAAGAGGTCTGTCAGTGTAAATTAGGCAGGAGGGGCTTATGGTCTACCCATACACACATATAACTAGACATTTCCTGAACTCAATTCTAAGTTCTAGTGGTTTGAAATGTGGGACATTATTAGTTTTGCCATACAGAAGTTAATTACTTATGACAACCCTATACATTAGAAAATATCAAAAGTTTAGAAAACGTATGAAAGGACTTAGACCTTTTTTGCTATTTTCATGTGTTCAAAAGGAGGCAGGCCTAATAGATAAAGAGACCTGCTTGGAACCGAAATGGTGAGGAATGCCTTTATCTTGTCTAATCTGTATGCCTAAGACTTTCTTGTCCCACACAGCAATTGGTTTCGCATCTTTCTCGCACATTCTCACACTCTTTTGCCTTCAAAGGCATATTGGCAGTTCAGTTGAGTCACGCTGCTCTGTGTTTTGTTCTTTCACTTCTATCCCTCCACCCCACCTTTTCTTCTTTTCTTTCTCATTTCAGGGTCTTTTTCATGCTTCCTCTGGTATTGTCATGGTCCTGTTACTCATTCACCTCCGGTGCACTCTCAGTCCCTCAAACCGAGCTCTAAACCAGTGGCTCAGCGCGTGACACATCAAGTCTGTTAATCTGCCTTGCTCACTTATAGTGTTAGGTTTCCGTGTCATGCTGCAGTTTTCTGGCTTCAGGTGAGGGAGTAAATCCTTGCCTGCTGTTCTTACTCGTTTTTTTTATACCTGTGGAATAATTGCAAAGAACAAAAAGAAAAGTAATATCTGTAGGGATAAAATGTAAACCCTGGAAGAGTTACGCTCTGAAATGACAAATATTTGTAAGAAAAAAATTACATACTGGATTTCTCATTTATAACGGATACAAAATTCCAAGACTGTATCTATCAGGTCTATCCTGCTTTATGAATATTTACATTTTAATTTCTGCTGGAGGGTGTGCAACTAGAACAAATAGAGTCAACAGGAAATTTTACATATTTTCAGAATCGTTACTCTAAAAAGATTCAGAGTAGTTCTTGATAGACTTGCCAGGTCACATTTGTTCCCAGTGGTGGTGATCGTGACCAGACATCCAGATGCCTTTAAAACTACCTCACAAGTTGTTAATGAAATGATTGCGATCATTTTTCTTGCAGTGTTGCTTCATGATATGTTTCATATAAGGTTTTGTCCTAAAATGTAATTTTTAAATCTATAGGGGGGAGGTTGATGCAGGCATTAACACAGTATTTGTACAGTTGTACAGAAACACTGTACAGAAATGGTTACTTTTGCAATACTTTTTCAACATACTTTTTGGAAGTTGGAAGTTTATCATATACATAATTAATGACAGCAAATACGTAAATTTTTTAAATGTACGTTACGTTCATTTTTGTGAAGCTCATCTGTCTCTTTTTGTCCCATGACTGGTTTTATGCCTTCCAGTAAACTATCATATCATAAGTAAAACACCACAGTTTTATAAAGCACTGTATGTTTGTGTGCAAAAGTAGAATAAGTAGCTTCTCTGTGAGCATCAACATTATTACTTCAGGTTGGCCTGCAGAGCTTATTGTCACTACCCACTTTACAAGTTACATTATTAGATCAGGTGATCCAACTCTGCTGATTTCCCCAGAGTAGCTTCTTTGCTAGTGTTGATTTTACAAGCTTGATTTATCCTGCTGCTGTTCTACATGTCTTACCTGTGCCATGCGGCTGCTTTTCCCAGAACAACCAACCCTCACTGACACCAACGTTTTCTGCTCAAATTACAATTCTTCAGGTCCCTCTGGAGCAGCTTCCTACACTAACATTGCAACCTTAGCACAATAGCTAATTGCTTCTGCTCAGCTAATGTGAAAACTGCTAACCTCATCAAACAACTGATGTCTCTCCTAGTTTCAAAGCCATTGGAAGCATGACACTTGGAAACTAACCACTGTTTCCATGAACTTGGATACATTATTTTACTATTAGCAGAGACACAGTTGGTTATCTCCATTGTTCTTTCACACATGAAGCCTAGCAATACTGGTTGCTAGGTGTCTCATGCCAAGTTTAATGCACTCAGTTAGAATTGTGCCAGTATTGCCAGAAAGTCCTACTAACATCTTGGCAATACTTTGACCTCATGAATTAGTGTATAGTTCAACTGTCACCCTCCAACTTCAGGGGTGACCCTGGTGTCTTCTTTGGTATCTAGGAGATATTCCTGTTTTTTTCTTAGCTTCCCACACTATAAGGCTTTGCCGCATTTTATTTCTTGTTGGTTCATTTTATTCTTAGGTGGCTGTCAGGGTTATTTAGGAAGGATGAACATCCTGCGTGTTTCCCACAGAATTCAAAGAGAATTTGGAAAGAGGCAATGGGGCCAGTTAGCTTGTTAGCTCACAATCATAATCAGTGTTGGGTAGGTACCTTTAAAAAAGTAACTATTTATAGTTAATAGTTACTTCTCACAAATAGTAACAGAGTTAGTAACTGAGTTACATCATTATAAAAGGAACTAATTACCAGGCAAAGTAATTATTGCGTTACTTTAAGAAAATCTAATTTAATATAACTATAAAATAAATATAAATCATTGTGCACTAATCACTGACGCAGAGAGACGCTTTTTTCCTGGGTAAAGTTGAACGTCACAAACATTTTTTTCTTTCACCTCAGCGAGGGAAATTTAGTGCTTAAACATCCAGTTTGCAAAAGCTACCTTTGAACTTGTTGGACTTGCCATCATGACTCCAGGATGTTGGTGTGTGTGCGACTGACCGTGTGTGTGCTTGTGTGTGAACACCTGCACTACTCTGCCTCTGATTGGCAAACCATGGAAATGTACTCAAACTAAACCAATCATCACATTCTCACTTACAGCACGTGTACAGACACACCAATCATCATCACTGGTTATGTGTCCCGGCCCGGCCCCGAACCACACCCCAGAGAAAGGGGAGTCTTATGGCTGAGAGAGACGCTGCTCGGATGAAAAACGCTTCAGTGTTCTCAGTTATAGTAACACGCATTTTATTGTCAGTAGCGGTAACAGCGTTGTAACGGGGGAAACAGTAATTGGTTTGATTACTTGTTACTGAAAAAAGTATTGCCGTTGGTAACGCTGTTTATTTATAGCGCCTTTATTCCCATCGCTGATCATATTGCACACATTTAATTTCCTGGAGCACATAAAGTTTAGATAGTCAGTTGGGAAGAGTGTCCTTTCCTGCTTCGAGGTAGGCAGCCACGTGACTGTCATGACTCTACTGTGTTTATTGCACTTGATGTCTACAGCTAAAGCAAACCCTCCTACTCGACATACTTGCAGCTTTTGGTTACAGTGATCTGTCAGACTTGCACTATTACATTTACAGTATTTGGATACTGATACATAGCATCCCTGGACACTTGCCTTTACCCCTTGTCTGGAGTTTAGTTCACTCATGCAGGGAGGTTTTCAAGATCAACACATCCTTGGGTGCCCTTTAACAAGAATCCAGCTCCACTCCTGAGGACCCCCTGTTATGTTTTTCATTGCTTCCAATTTAGACCCGGTTCAGATCAGAATAGGCTTGTTAATTAGCTGATGTGATGAGTAAGGTCTGTTGGAGCAGGGGAAACTCTAAAATGTGCAGAGCAGGGGGCCTCCAAGACCAAGGCTGAGAACTGCTTCCTTAGAACAAATCAAACAGCTGGAGAAACACACAGCTCACTTGGCATTGAGACACTTCCTGCCAGTTTTACAGCACTGCTGTGCGCTGATAAGGTCAGAAAACACGATGATGGTCCAGGGGGCAGTGGACCCCAAGATCCAAAGTCACGCTAGAGCTAATGCCGTATTTCTCTCTTAAGATGATTTAATCTTAGTTACAGCTACATAAACAATCAAATACTGATCTTTTGCAGTATTATCCCATATGAAAAAGAAATACATAAAACAAAACCTTATGTTGCGCATATCACAAAAGTGTCCGATTTCTCATTTTCCTCATGAATGAATAAAGCACACATCCGCAATTCTTATATATTGCCTATATGTTGCTTATATGTTGTAGAACTGTATAAGTTTCACATTGTATGCATTTCATATGCAGTTTGACTTCCGTATAAACCTCATATTAAATCCATACAATGTGAAATAAAATACAACAATGGAAATAAAAAACAACAATCTTGGCTGAATCATTTAAATAGTTCAGGTATTATCTTCATTCTAGCAGCAACAACTGTGCAAAAAAATTAAGTTTAAAATTAATCAATTTTATATAATGTGAATTCAGAGACATGAGATGGCCAGGGTGTAATCTCACCACTTCTTTATTTAAGGTGGACCAGCTGAGATGCCCAGCTTTAGCCTTGTTGTGTTTAGAGATGTTGAGAGAAGGGGAGAGGGCACAAAGCAGCCAAGAAAACACGCAAAATAGCCCCTGGAAGAACCCCAAAGTGGTCTTGAGGGAGAGCTAAGAGTCTTCTTTGATATTCCTTTTGCTTTTGGGTTGTCTGCTGTAAATTAGTTGCGTTTTTGGAAAATGTCAACGGCCATCTGCTGGCGACTCGTCTCGTATTACACAGTGTCGAGTTTAAGGTCCAGCACAGATAATACCAGTTATTATTTTTTTGAAGCAACAAATGTTTTCCTGTCAAACAGCTGGCTTTCACAGTGCGATGGCATTCATTTCTAAGGCATACACGTTCAGGCACTAACAGCAGGACTGGTGTTTTGTCAACCCTTCCAGGCTATAATCTCCATCCTGGGTAGCGTCTAAGGGAGCTGCCCTGTTGTATATCCATGCACCCACTTGGTCATCGCCCAATGCATTCTTCTACTTCAACAACCTTTCTGAACTATGAATGCTTTGTTCATGTAAAATGTGATATTTTTTTAGTAATTTTGGACCATTTCTAATGGTTTGTTCATCATGGAATTTTGAATGGCAAAAATGGAGAAAAAGGAGACACAAGGTTGTTTACTGACAGATACAATTCTTAGAGAGTATTTATGTCACTGGCTGTGTCACGCCTTATTTTGGCAGTATTGATCTAGACCTGCGCGCAGGTAAACAAATATATAAAACCAGTTATGTTCATCACTAGTGTTTGCTTGAGGTGGAAGGTTAGCATTAGAAATGTGTGTGATGATTAGGCTTGGTAATATGTGATTAGTGTCCAGGCACAGACTCTCTCTCATGTCTGCCTGTGCCTATTTCAGTACCAGTGAGGGAGTGAAGGGAGCTTCTTATCCTACTGCCTAATCAGCTCTAACTAATCTTCTAGGGAGGAGAGGACGGGTGGTGGTGGTGGTGTGTGTGTCTGGGGGTGGCAGGTGGTTCCCTCCCCTCTCACTTTGTCTCACTCTGTCTTGCACATTCTCACATATGCACACACAATCACACCCCCGCCCTTTTTACTCCTTGTCTCTCTTACTGTCCCTTTCCATCTCTCTCTCTCTCACTGTCTTTCTCATTCTTTTCCTCTATCATTCTCTCCCTCCCTCCCTCTCTCTCTCTCACTCTGTTGCTCTCTCTCTGTCTCGTCTCTCGCGCTCTACCTTTCTCTTCCCCCCTCTCTCTTCCCTCTCTCTTCTTCTCTCCCTTTATCTAAAGTGCTTATGGGAGTGTTGTTTTTTTATTTCATACTAGTGTAACTTAAGATGGTCTTCCATCTGTTGTTAGTCTTAACACACACACACACACACACACACACACACAGTCTACAAGCACGTATGCACGCACACAGCAAGTGAAAGAAAACTAGAAGACGCCTGAGACAGTGTTAAAATAGAAGTGGTGTGGTGTCTCGGCCAAATTTGTATTCCTAAGTGAGATTTTGGGTGAGGATTTGCAGTCCTAGTGACATCATGCTTTAGGTGTTCACGTGTTCTTTATTTGCAAGTTCCGAGAAAGGCTGCCTTCTCCATTTCCATTTTTGCCCTAAGCCAGCCTCTGTGGGGTTTTGCTTGGGTTTTTATCAGTTTTTGATGTGTGATTTTGTTTGATGCCTGCATTCCCTGGTTCATGTTAAAGGATTACTTCAGTGCAGAGCTGGGCAGTATGATGACATTTATCCCTATTGTGATAAACTATGTTTTTCTGAATATGTTGTGGATGGGCTTAAATAATGTAAAATGCCACATTTGGGGAAAAAAAGGAATTCAATATTGAACATATTCACTTAAGTTGAATCCTCAGTCAGTTGGTTCACAAATGCCCAATATCTAAGGAAATCCATGTTGCTTGTTTTTTTGTATTTTTGGTTGAGCACAGCTGTGCTTTAAATTGTATGAAACATTTGAGGGTGACTTTCATGACAAAAAAAAAATCTCCAATAAATCTGTTGTGCATTAATTTAAAAAGTGAAGTAAAGGTAAAGAACATTTTTGCATTTTTTCTTCTCTTCAATTAGATGGCAATGGTATGGAAATACAGCTGGGAAATACTTTTGAATTCAGTGTAACAAAAACCACCACAAATTTTAAGCTTGAATCTTGAATTTGAATCTTGAATGTAGTCCACAGCAGTGGGCGTATGCGCTATACACGGCACACCAGTTTTTCAGCCGAATCATCATTACAACCTTAGATTACCACGAACAGTAATGCCGAAGAATGTGGCTTTTGGTTTTTGTAATAAATTATCTTCCTGTTCTTCTCTGTTCTGTATCATAAATGTGAATTGATCATGAGCCGCTGAAATAGCTTGGGTAGTTAAATGTTTGGTCATATTTTAGGAATGTGAGCATAGATAATGTTTTAAATAATTTTCAAGCAAATATGTGAGAATGTAGGTGCAAATTATTATCTCGGATGTTTGAGTGCTATGGGTACAAACTATAGCAAAGCTGATGGGAAATTCTCCCTACCCTTGGGAATCCACAGTCCCTCATGTTGGAGGGAAAGTGTGTGTGTGTGTGTGTGTGTCAGGAGGGAAGCACTTCCTTGCCAAATTAAACAGCTGAACAAAAGACATGGAGAGAGAGTCTAGGGAGAGGAGAGCAAGGACACATGCACACACACACACTCTCACACACACAGAGTTCACTTATTGTTCCATATTCGCACAGTCTCTGTTTGAGCTCTTTTTGTGTAGCTTTGTTTGCAGTGTTGGTACACTTGACCATGCTAGCTGTAGTTACCAGTGCTATGTTCTTATTGCTTCACTTTGCTAAATGCACACACACAAACACACACACACACATAAAGTCATAATGACTGTTGTGAGTTCTGGATTTACTCGGGCCTTGTAATTAACATCCGCTCTTCTCCATAAATACACCATGACCCTGCGACCAGAGGCACAGAGAAAGAGTGTGTGTGTGTGTGTGTGTGTGTGTGTGTGTGTGTGTGTGTGTGTGTGTGTGTGTGTGTGTGTGTGT
>JBBMFX010027861.1:0-12134 GCA_037832545.1 Rhabdalestes septentrionalis | reverse complement strand
AACCAGTGATGATGATTGGTGTGTCTGTACTAGGGCTGGGAATTAAATGTGTTATTAGATTAATTAATCACAGAAAAAAATTATGTGTTCATATTTTTTATGCAATTAATGCTTTAAGCCCTGCCACAATTTGGCAGACCAAAAATACATAATATTCCCAACTCTCTGCTGCATGATGAACCAGAGAGCGCAGTTCAGTTCACAGCATGCGAGGAAGCATGTGAGATGTGGAAGAAAAAAACGCCAAAATGGCTAATAAAAATTTGTCCCGTGATTTCTTGTAATTGTTTTGCTGATTCTGACTCTTAATGAAAGTATTTGCCCTTTGGAAACGATGCTCGCACGTCTCACGGTTCACATTTGGAGCGCAGTTGCGCCGTAGCATTAGTAGCCTAGCATTAGAGCACTCTCCAGCCCTCCAGAGGGGTGGAGTCTCAGCGTTCTGGCCGTAATGTGTGTGAGAGAGCCGGGAGAGGTAGGAGAGACAGCAGGGTGATCTGGGTCTGAATAGGGCTGGAAATAGCGATGATAATGGTGACTGGGTTTCTTTGAGAAACGAGGAATTGTACACAACTGTCATATACTGTAACTTAATTCATAGGTTTGGTTCAGTCAGTGATAAAAATGTCATGACCATTGTAGCCTAAGTTATAGGCTTGTATTCAATAATAAAGGGTAAAAAAAAATGCTTCTTGTAACGTCTGTATGTATGTGCGATTAAATGCGATTAATTAGATTAATTAATCGCCACACCATGTAATTAATTAGATCAAAAAATTTTATCGCTTGACAGCACTAGTCTGTACATTTGGTGTAATTGAGAATGCATTGATTGGCGTAGATGGAGTAAATTTCCATTGTTAGCCAATCAGAGGCAGAGTAGCAAGTGTGTTCACACACAAGCACACGCGCAGTCAATCGCACACACACCAACATCCAGGAGTCACAACGACGGCAAGTCCAAGTTCAAAGGTAGCTTTTTGCTAACTGGAAGTTTAAGCTCTACTTTTCCCTCGCTGAGGTTAATGGCAAAAATGTTTATGTGACTTATGCCCAGAAAAAAAGCGTCTCTCTGCGTCGGTGATTACTGTACAATGTTTTATATCTATTTTATAGTTATATTAAATTAGATTTTTTTAAAGTAACTGATAATTAGTTAATTTTATAATGATGTAACTCAGTTACTAAAACAGTTACTAACACAGTTACTATTTGTGAAAGGTACCTTCCCAACACTGCTGATATACTAGTGTACACAAGTGAGAGATGCAAAGAAAACCCCAAAATAAAGTACATTGAAACCTCAACAATCTGGTGTAGAACTTAATCTTTAACTGTCAGCAAGCAGGCAATTTTTAACAGGAGTTTCACATATGAAATAACTCATGAGGTTCAAGGCAAAGTCTTGTCCATTTGTCAAATAGGGGTTTTCCACTGACTGATACAAGCTTGGTTTTTGTTCAGTTCAGTTCTACTTTGTTCAGTTTGGCTTCAGACTGACAGTTTTCCACTACAATTAAAGTATTGCCTTCATTTAACTGGTTGCTATAGCGACTAAACTTAACATAGCACTGCTAAGTTAATCACCCATCCAGCTCCGCTTTGACCTATCACAGCTCTCTGTTCTGACATAATTAATAAGTTTCCTGATGCTAACACAAGAGATGTTCACAAGTAATTTTTAACAGGTCCAAGACAAGTCACAAGTCTTTCTTTGTGGGACTCAAGTCTCAGACTCGAGCCCCCTTTGGCTAACACTCACTGTCCTAGCGCAGAGGCAGGAAAAATGCTGGGCAGCTTGTCCGAGTTTGGTGAACAGCACTGATGTAACAATCAATAGCGACCACCAATCAAGTAACCTCCGATATGTACACGTTATCATTTAGTATCGGCTCAGCACTCTTGGAACCTTGGCCAATGTGATACCAATTATGGTACCAGGTACCAAATTTTAGTTATGGAAAAGCAAAAAAGTGAGCAGAGTTGAAACAAACCAAGCTGATACCGGTGGAAAACCCTCATAAGACTGGCAGTCAAATATTGAGAAGGTCTGACATGAATGAGTGCCAGGCAAGATAAAATGCAAGTGCAGAGTGTGTTTATTAAGGCCCGATTCCCCCAATAATCACAATCATGGTTCATAGTAGGAGTCTGGGGCTGATGCAGAATAATCTATTATCAGGCACTGAGAAAACAAGCAGGCAAATTCTAAATGATAAATATATTAAAATGTGCCTGACATTGCAGAACATGGAAAATGCTGAGAAACTACGCTAGAAAAAATCTACTTGTGATTTATGACTTTCTGCCTGTCTTTTCCATTTTTCTTGGCTTTTTGTAATATACTTTTGTCTTTTACTTCGGTTTTCTTGTCTCCTCTATCATGTGCTTTTGTACTTTACCACAGGCATGTGAGTTTGTTGTTTTGGTCAAAGCCCCGCCTTAGCCTTGCTCCCTTGTTATCCTGTTCTCTTGTGTCTTGTTCTTGTCTCCTCCCATGCCCAGGTGTTCTCATTTCCCTCAGTCAGTATACAGACTCCTGTGTTTCAGTCTGTGTTTGTCGGCTCTTCGTGATAATGTCCTAGTGTTCCTTAGCTTGTTTTTACTCTGTGTTTGGTTTTAGTGTTAATGCCCAAGTTCGACTTGGTTTCTTTCTTGCTTGTCATCTTTTTTGCCCCAGTGTTTTTTGATGCGTTTTTGCCCCTGGGTTTTTCAGCTTCCACCTATGTTTTTGCCCCATGTGTTCCTGTTCAGCGCTGTGTCCTGTTTCAGGGACACTCTGTTTGCCATTCCATCGCCATTCCCTTCGCTTTAATTTCAGTAAAATTTCATTTGTTATTTAAGGGTAGAAAGTCATCAAGGGTGTTCCTTGTCTGTATGGATATATAATTTGAAGGCTGCTTATTGTGGTGCATGCAGGGTACTAAACAAATCCTGTACTTAAACGAAAATAGAATATATGCTATTTAAATATTACATGAGAATTCAGACCTCTTTGTGTATTTCTACTTTATGTGAAGTATAAAAGTACAAAATTATATTAGTAAAGCAAAGGTTTTCTACATTTTTTAAAATGTACATAATCTGTTGAAGAGGCCTGTGTGGATGCAGCTATGAAAACAGTCTTAAAAGTGATAAAATAAACACTTACTTCAGAGTATCTAGCAAAAATGTGTGCTGCATAAAGTAGTGGAGCCAACAAAAAAGGATTTTACTCAGTTGAACTTAGAGAATGTAAGTTTCAAATATCGAAGCATATATGAAAAGGTAAAAGGTGATGCTTTCTAGGTATAAAGATATATAAAAGGTGTACAGTCTGATAAACTCACAGTATATTTCGGAGGGTCAGACTCAAAACAGATCAAAATTCTTACAATATTTAAAATGAAATGTGAACAAAAAAACAAGTCTGACTGAATGTACTACACTACCTTGTTGATTAGCACTGGTGTAACATCATAAACAGTGCTGTTACATCAGCTAATAGAATGCATGATCTCTATAGTGCATTGTCACATTTAAATATCATAATATTTTGATGCATTTTAATGCTTTTATGTTATTAGAAATTACTCCCAAAATTGCGACAAGACGTATTCATGACTAAAACAGACTGTATTTACAAATATCGTGTAAAGTAGCATTTGTATTCACTACCACTAGTTAGCAGACATGTAGTACTTTGATTCAAGACTAAAATATCGCCATCATCCTATTTAAAGTTTTGAGTAAAAAGCGGTTGAAACGAGCCTTGTGTCATTGACGTGGGAGCAGGGACAGAGTGCTTCTGTTCTCTGTGCGTGTAAGCATTTGGGATTTTAGATAACTTAGGAGAAAAAAAACGCCAAATGGCTAATAAAAAGTTGTCCGTTAATGATGTCCTGCGAATGATATTTGCCGATTCTGAATCTGAAGGGCAAGATTTGCCTTTTGTACTGGGAGACGCGCAAGAAAGTCGTGCTCCAAGCAGAGGGCATATGTGAGCTGCGAGTTGCCGCTCCACAAGCAGCCCTGCCCGGCATGAGAGAGCTGTGAGTCCCGGCCCCACGATTGAGAATGGAGTCTCGGCCCCCTCCGCTTGGAGCACGACTTTCTTGTGTGTCTCCCAGTTCAAAAGGCAAATCTTCCCCTTCAGATTCAGAATCGGCAAATATAATTCACAGGACATCATCAACTGACAACTTTTTATTAGCCATTTGGCGTTGTTTTCTCACAAATCCCACATGCTTACTCACACACTGAAAACAGCACACTCTCACGGCTCAATATTTTCATCTTGAATCAAAGTACTACATGTCTGTCAACTAGTGGTAGGGAATACAAATGCTACATTACATGATATTTGTAAATACAGTCTGTCTTAGCCATTATGATATCTTGATATGATAATATAGCAATATTTTACTACTTTCTTCAGTTTTCTTGTTGGTTTCCTCTTTCCTGATCATAATGAATGAGGATAAAAAGACAAAAAGTTAAAAAGAAAGAAAATAACTTCCAACATCAGTTTGTTATCAGCTGTTTCCTGAATATAATGAAATGTAAGATGTCTGCCACTTCATGATGTCATAATATGCAAATTAGATGAGAATATTTATAACCCACATAAACTTAAGTTCATGCCCAACATTTTTCTAATTTACAATAAGTCTCTATCTTTAACCCCTTTTAAGCCACAAGGTTTTGAAATATGTTTAATTCAAATATGACATACAGAAAAACAGCTAACTATAACTGTGTGTGTTTACTGAGGTAAACCAGTGTATAACCAGCGTAAACCAGGAGCAGTGTATAGCTCTTTTAGAACACAGACAGGGCTCTGTGAGGTACCTATGTGGGGAGATGGTAATATGGCTCCTGGGTGGATTGCTTTATTCTTAATAGCTGAGCAGGCTATAAATGGATGAAGAAGAAGGGTGATCTCTCCATTAGCAGATAAGTAGACGCCGTCTGCTGGTGGACAAGGGTTAACCCCTTTCCGGCTCTAATCTGGACAATAGTACCAGCAATTACCTAATTTTCATTCTGCACACTAATACACACACACACACACACACACCCCAGTGGCCTGCCGCCTAATGAGGGCCCATACAAATCAGGATTTTGGCAAATTTTCTTTTAAGTGCAACAGGGCTACTTTGTACTGAGTGAATTGAATGTAGTAGATTTCACACAAATACTCCCTCTCTCACTTGCTCTCTTATAACAGTCATTAGTTTTGGACTTTAAGAAGTTTCACCATGTGAACCACAGCAGATGTTTCCCCTTGTGAGTTCACCCTGAATGTTTTTTTTAAGTTTGCACTGAGAGGAATAGTTTAGAAGGTGGGTCTGCTGAGCAAATTAGCTAAATTACACAGATAATAAACAGTGGGAATGTATTCCCAATCTATCTATCTATCTATCTATCTATCTATCTATCTATCTATCTATCTATCTATCTATCTATCTATCTATCTATCAGGGTTGTGCAAAGCAGCTGCTATTCGTATCTGTAATTGTATTTGTTGGAAGGGGAAAATGATTCATATTTGTATTTTAGTAAATTCATAAGGCACCGTGGACCCCGAATCTACTCCTGAACTTGAGCGTGTGACGGGGGGTAGGGGGGAGACCAAATATCTAAAAGTGAAAGTGATCAATCAGTCACACGTTAACACACCACTGCACACAGTGCAAACAGCACGAAATTCCTCCTGTGCATTTAAACCCATTCGCCAAATGAAGTAGCGGTCTGGGGGATCGACCCACGACTTTCTAATCGCAGAGCGAGTTCCCTAACCATGCGAGCGTGTAACCGGGGGTGGGTTCCCGAATACACATTTTTTTACAGTATTGATCTATCCATCCATCCATCCATCCATCCATGCATCCATCCATCACTGAGCCATAACATTAAGCATGAAATCTCTTTCAGTGGCAGAACAGTCCCAGATGTGTTGAACTCTGACTAGAGTGCCTATCCTGACCCCTGGCTACTGCCAAGTGTCTTAACTGCATATGTTATTGTCAATCTTTTCCATGCATTAGTTTGTTGTTGTTTTTATTCTAGTCTCCTCTTAATTCCTGGTCCTTGTTTTCTTGTTTGCTGTTTTGTTCTCATCTCCTCCCCTGGCCAGATGTTCCCTTTTTCTTTGTTAGTAATTTTTATGTCTTCATTTAGAACTTGATAATTACTGTTTTGAGCCTTGCTTTAAATGAAGGTGGTCATTCTGTCATATATGAAAACACCACAGCATTAAATTCTTCCTCTGATTAACCCATTCACCACCAGAAGCAGCAGGCAGCCAGGAACACAGGGACCAGTGTGTGGGGACAGTACCTTGCTCAATGGTACCTCCAAGGTGCTTAACAGTCTTGAGAATCAAACCCATGACTTCCTGATCGCAGGCACCCTAACCACTATGTTACGAGTGTTTCATGTGTTTATTTTCATTTATTCAACTTTTAGACTTGCAAATACATACTTACATGAGATTCCATAACAAATGCATGTAGTGAGTTCCATGCTTCAAACATTCCTGGATGAATTTCAACAATGTCTTATTAAATAAGAGGAGGTTGACCTGAAGGATGACTTATTGGGATATTGAAGACATCTGTGAGAACATCACCTGAGCACATGACTAGGAATGTTGTCTGGTCTTTCACCCTTCCATGGGTTGATTCTAAGCAGATTTTTTCTCACATCAGCCAAGCTCAGTCAGAGCAACTTGATGTTTAGAAGCAAAGTAGTCTTCCTCACTGAATGCTTTCTAAGTGGTGATGCCCTGGATACTCTGCCACATACAGCGTACATCTCCAATGTCTTGGAAGTTGTGCTCTGATAGGTTTGCCCTTGCTAATCACAGGGTTACCTTATTGCCTGATCTGAAGACTTTGTCTTGGGTTCTTAGCAGTTCATACATAGTCATCCACAGATTCTGGTTTGGGCATGTGGTGATGGTCTTTGAGACCATCAATGTACTTGATGCACTGATGCTGTGTACCCCATCAAGTTGGTTGAGCCACTTTAGGTCCCAATGTCAAGGGCTCAATGTGGTACATGCCAGTGAATTTTTTGTTAACACAGTCCAGCACGTTCACCTCTCTTGTTGCAAAAGAGCAGTGGTCTAGAGTCAGTGGTGTGGTACACACACACACACACACACACACACACCTCCACCTAACTTTTTCTTGTCAGCTCAAAATTATGATGAGAGGAACATTTACATGTTGCTAATTTGTGTAGCCATTTCTAGAATGCTGTGGCTAAGCTATGTCTCTGTAAAAAAGCATAACAGTCTCCAAACTCACAATGGTAAGTTAATTGTAAGAACAAGTTACTGTCCAGGGAGCGAACACTGCTGGATGGATGGGTTGACTGGCCAAATAGCATTCATTTTAGCTTTAACTGAAGCAGGGTTAGGCTGTTGTTCGATAATGTCTAGTTAGTTTATACACTCTTGTGTCCCTGTTAGTCGTTGTGGATTCTCAGTGAGAACTGCTGCCCTGTTTGTGTCTTTATTTAAACCATGATAATTAGGGGAAAGTGGGGTGATATTTGCCAGGGGGGAAGTTGTTTACACCCCCTGTTTCTAGGGAATCATTGAAGAAATGGATCATGTAAGCACACAATTTTGAAGAGGCAGCCATTTTACTCATCCTGCAAAAAAGAGCCTTGTTGCATTACAGATACACACATTTAAGTTCAAAGTAAAATTTCTATGAAAGTGTGCCACCAGGCCCATTTCTTTTCAAAATGCTATATTTCTTAAATGCTATATTTCAGATCCAAAGTGACTGTTCCCAGTGATGCACCACATCCTGAAATATATATATTGTGATGTGCGGTAGAGTCAGGAGAGACTGGGACAGGAACTTCCACAACAATTTCACCCACTCCAACTAACCCGTACTTTTCCCGCCCGCTCTTTTTATGCCCCCCTGAAAACCCGCCAGTATCCATGGTGATGGGCCAATGATGCCCCTCACCCCCTCCCAGACACACACACATCACCCCATAACCCCTCATAGGCCCAGATCACCTCACAGGCCCCCGCTGAGCAGTGAGCTGTCTTCGGCCACCACGGACCCCACCAAAAAATCTCGGAGGCGAGCTGGGGCCAGGTGCTTCCTCCAGGTCCTTCCCGAGCCCCCCAACTGTTCACAGCCACGCCCGGAGTCCACAACCTCCCCAGTGTCACTCACCTCCACGAGTTCGTCAGCCCCCTCATTGGCTGACCCCCCAGAGTCCTTTGGTGCATTGGGTGCTGTCTTGGATGGCGGTTCTGTAGGCCCACAGCACCAGTGGCAGGTGGCAGTCCCAGTCGCGCTGGTGCTCTGCGACCAGGATCGCCAGATGGGTGGCCAAGGTGTGGTTGAACCGCTCCACCAACCCATCACTCTGTGGGTGTAGTGGAGTGGTCCGAGTTTTGTGAATGCCCAAACGTTTGCACACCTTGGCCACCAGCTGAGCCTCGAAGTTGCGACCCTGGTTGCTGTGGAGCTCCTCCGGCACTCCAAACCGGCAAAATCATTCCTCCACCAACTTTGCCGCAATCGTTTCCGTGCTCTGGTCGGCAATCGCGTTCGCCTCAGGCCACTTCGTGAAATAGTCCATGGCCACTAAGACGCACCAATTGCTGGCCTTAGAACGCGGAAATGGCCCTAGCACGTTGACGCCCATCCTCCCCATTGGTGCCCCCACCACATACGCCTGCATCGGAGCGCGCTAATGTTCCCCCGGTCCCTTCTTGGCAGTACACGCATCACAACAGTGCAAGAGGGTCTCTACCTCATGCCGGCAACCTGGCCAATAAAACCGCCCCCGGAGACACGCAAGCGTTTTTGCAACGCCGAAATGTCCCACTCCGGTGGCTTCACGGACTGAGCACAGGACTTCCTGCCGCAGCCCACGGGGCACCAGCAGCTGCCACCACTCACGCTGCCCGTTGGGGTGTCACCAACGCGGACAATACAGGCCCCCCTCGAACACCAGGTTCTCCCACTGGGACCAGTACGTTTTTAGCTCAATTTCGGCGGCAGTGAGCTCTTCCCATGCCGGCCACTGCTGCGACCTTCTCGGGGTCTGTTGCCACCCCCTCCCTGCTAACTATGTGTCCCAAGAAGGACACTCGCCAGTGGAAGAACGTGCACTTCTTCAGGTTAAGGTTTAGCCCCGCTGCGCGAATAGAACCGAGCACCTGCCATTACCCGCTCCGCAAGTCCAGGGAGTTGAACCAACTGGACCCGGCGATCGCATCTAATGCATCGTCAATACGCAGCAAAGGGTAGGAGTCTTTGACCGTTACTTGGTTCAGGCGCCGGTAGTCCACGCAGAAACGGCAATTGCCATCCTTCTTCCTCACCAGCACGGCTTGGGCCGCCAACGGACTCAATGATGCGCACCGCGGCCATCTCTTCCACCTTTTTCTCCGCCGCCTGCTGTTTGTCCAGGGAGAGCCGATGGGGCCGCAGACGGATCAGTGCTGCACTGCCCGTGTTGATCTGATGCTGTACGAGCCCGGTTCGTGTGCACTTCTCGTCCCGTGTTGCAAACAGGTCAACATTCCGCTCCAGGAGCCACTCCAGCTCCGCACGCTGCTCAATGTCCAGCCCCTCACTGTCTCTCTCCCTCAGCTCCCCCACAGCCCGGCGTGTCTCATCAGACGGTCGCACAGTCCATTTCTTTTCCTCTCCCAGTTTGGCCAGCACGTCCAGGCCGAGGATACATTCCTCCATCACCTCCACCAGCCACACCTCATGCTCCACCTCGACCCCCTGCAAGGTGAGCCTCAGCCGCCGCTTCCCACTCATCACCACCGTGTCGCCCATCACCGTGGAGAGGCGCACTGTCGTTTCCTCCCAGCCCGGTGGGTTTGGTCCTTGTGTCCATGGCAAGACCCCGGTGCAGCTGAGGGTGATGGTGGAGCCCTTGGGGTTTCTCGCTCTGGTTGCGGTGCTCTTCCGCTCGCCGTGGGGCTCCCTCTGACTCCACCGCTGCCACTCTCTCAAGCAGGGAGGGCTTGAGTTCGCTGCCCAGGACCCCCTCCAGCCGCTCCGTCTCTGCCAGGGCCGCCAGCATGGAGGGTGGTGCGGCTATGCGCAAATGTTGCTACAGCTGCTCCGGCATGATCGTGTTTACAAATGCGTGCAACGCCAGGTCCTCCTGTACGGCCGCCGGGTATCGTAGGTAGGCTTGGCGTGTGCACTCTTGTAAGTCTCCAGCGAGGGCACCCCACGTTTCGCCCACTTTCCGCCACCACTCGCCGAGCTGGGCTCGTGCGGCCTCCTCCCGGACAGGCCGCCCGAACCTCTGCCTGAGTGCCGCCACCAGCTGGTCGTACCCCCGCAGCCTCTCCCGCGGCTGGTCCAGCAGGACCTTCCGAGCATCCCCCTCCAGCGCAAACACGAGGTGCATGGCGGCCTCCCCCGACTGCCAGTCGTTGAACTCTGCGGCCGCTTCCACCTGCACCAGGTAGGGCTCCAACGGCTCCTTCCCGCTGAAGCGAGGCAGCCTGACCCCTCTTCAGGCGCTCGCTTCCATTTGGCCGCCTCGGCCGGCCGTTGAGGTCTGTGGGCGGTGTGGGCCCTGCAGCCCCTCGCTGGCGTCGTCGGGGTGGCCCGGCTCTCTCGCTGGCGTGTCGACGACGACCCCGCCGGCATCCTCCTTCCTCTGACGCACGTCCGCATCCCTCTCTGTGACACCAATGTGGTGTGCGGTAGAGTCAGGAGAGACAGGGACAGGAACTTCCATTTTTCTTTTCTTTTTATGTTACGAAAACACCAAGCACACACACACACAACAATTTCACCCACTACTTTTCCCGTCCGCTCTTTTTATACCCTCCCTGAAAACCTGCCGGTATCCATGGTGATGGGCTAGTGATGCCCCTCACTCCCTCCCGCACACACACATCACCCCATAACCCCTGATAGACCCAGATTGCCACAATATATATATTACAGTTGGAAACATTACTGTCATGGCCTTGCTTTTTAATTCACTTTTAGTCAAATCTGGCACAACTTACCACACTCTCCCCTACTGGTCCTGTTCCTGTTTTGAACCTTGCTTTTTATTCCATGTTTTTCTTTAGTAATCTTATGAACAAATACATCTTGCTTCCACCCAATCATCACAGGAAGGCCTGGTCTGATCAAATACATTATTTCACATCATGTGGCTGATTGGGTGCATGTTTGTGCCTGGTGAAGAGCATTGCCATTATACAATAAAAGAAGACAAGCCAGAAGATGCAATGTCATGTTTTGGGCAATGTTCTGCTGGGAAGCCTTGGGTTCTCACCTTCATGTAGGTATCTTCCAGTAACTGATACATTGTTGCAGACCAAGTTTACCCTTTCATAATCAATTCTGCCCCACTGTAAAAATAGTTGTTGGCGTTGACTTGGTCTTCAATGGAGCATGTTGGACAAACTAGTCCAGACTTTTGTGTTGACTGGGGGTGTTGTCTCATCCCTGAGCTCTCCAGGCCAGGGATGAGGTAATGATTATTATCAGGTGTTTTATGTTTAATTTGAGTTTTTAAAAAAAACTGTATTGGCAGAACAGAGGGAATCCTTATCTGTTCTTGCTCATTTTTTTTACCCTGGTTTAGGTTTGTGTGGATTTCTCTGTTTCTGGCCATTGTGGTATTTATTTTCAATTGATTATCAAAAAAGAAAGCAAGAAAGCATGGAAGTCTGTATTTGTGCCTCCAGCCTGGATAACCTAGCCAATATGTGACACAGGCTGAATAAAAATTGTAATAATAATAATAATAATAATTTTTATTTATAAAGCGCCTTTCCAGTGCTCAAGGACGCTTACTTGGCTTGGACAACAGTTACATTATAGATCACATTTAACTGTCTATATTTAAGAAGCTTTTGCTGACCTTTTTAGAGGTAAGTGTAGTATGAAGAAAACTGAAAGTGACTCCGCTTGTATACATTTAACATCAGATCCAAGCCAAGTTAAATTTTCTAAAAGTCCAAGAAGCCTTCCATTAACTCATTTATCCCAGCAAGGCTCCAAATAAAAGAGATAAAGTAAGAAAATATAATGAAACAGACACCCAGGCAGACTGAATTTTTACAGAGATATAGTTTAGGCTTGTTTTGGCATAAATTAGGGGGGGGGGGGGGGGGG
>JBBMFX010027850.1:0-12134 GCA_037832545.1 Rhabdalestes septentrionalis | reverse complement strand
CTGCAAGCGTCCTCCCTTCATCTTCTCCTTTCCCCTGCGGCTTACGCCGTGACATGAACATGTCGTCTTTGATAAATCTTCTTTAATTGAGGCTATATTTTCTGTTGGAGTCAATTACTAGTTATTTTAGGGGTAATTTTGTGGTAATGTATTACCTAAAGTCACTAAATTTGGTGAAGAATGCTCACATAAAACACTACTGAACATGTTAGAGCCTGTAATAATTCAACTTAAAAAAACATATTTTTAGTCACTGTAAACACATGAAATCTTTGGCACGTTTTTTTGGTACTCACCTGTTTAAGGAACTGATCCGTTGTGTCAGGTCTCTTGCAGTAAAGTGGGGTGGCAGATGAACACAGCATAGTGAGGGTTAAAATTTTAAAATTGGCCTCTGGACAGAAGTGAGACAGGGACAGATATTAAGTGAATGCGCTGGGGTTCCTCAGCAAATCCACATCTGTTCTCTTGTGACAATAACACATTTCACCATGAAAGACAATAAGATGCTTAAAAAGGATTTTTTTGTCTGTGCTTTCTCCACACAGATGTCATTGTTTAAGGCACACAAAATGATTACACGTTTGGATATTTCTGCATAAATTATTATTAGGTAGAGACAGTCTAATCTGGCTTGTAAATAGGCTTATTTCTAAATGGTTCATGTTAATTAAAGTTGAAAATAATTTAAGTGTTAACACTTTCTATTAGAGCAACCTTTTGGTGCCCCTGGGATCACCCATAGCGTACATCTGGCTATGGTGTCGGTGCCAAGTTACCTAAAGATACTTTTAATTTTAAAAATATATGTCAGTACAGCATGAGCCTTTTAATCTCAGTGTCGTGGGATTTAGCCCCACATTGGGCATCTCATTTTAAGCAATTTTCTCTAGGATTGAGAAAGTTTTCTGATTCTGATTCTACTCTTTACAATGCGTGAACATTTCACAGTGAATGACCCCAAAGTGACCATTACTTGGAATAAAAGATTCAGAATTCGTTTCAAAACATTTAAAAGTGAACACTATGGAGATTTCCACAACAGTGAGGAAGTGCAGTGGTTTCTGGACTCCAATCAATAACTGCATTTATCACAGTTCGGGCCACCAGTGGTTTTGACCTGTTTGGCAGTCAGAGGGTGATTATAAAATTAAACCCTCTAACATATAACTGTCAGGACAGTGCTTCAGGTGGAGAAGGATTTTAGGAGGATTTTGAGAAGGATTTAAAGGTTGAAACAGCAAATTATCTTCAACAATGAAATAATTAATGACATGCTGTCAAGTAAATGAACACATGATGAGTGTAGACTGACAGTCTTCACTTTACGGCAAGACATCGGTAGAAGGAGTTCAGGTTCAGTTTTTTGTAGTTGCAAGAAGAAAACAGTCAAACCACTTGAAACTTTGGTCAGCAGAGGTAAAATTTCAGTGTGTCTGCAGAACTAATCAGAAAGCACATACGAGACGAAATGGACAACAACAGAAAGTGAAATTTTATTCCCTTACCTGTTGTTTTACTGGCCGTGACTGGCTCACTCTGCGCATTTCCTGAGTAGACACTGACATTAAAGTTGTATTGTGTTCCAGATTTTAACTCAGAAATGATTGTAGCGGTCCTTCCAGTGACATTAACTATTCCGGAATGCATCCAAAAGGGGGCAGAGTACTTCACATTGTACAAGATGCCCTGGACACCACTTGCGCCTATAGGGGCCTCCCAGTCCAGCCGAACAGCAGTGCGGTTTATTGACGTAACCGTTACATTTTGAGGCTGCTTAGGTACTACAACATAACAAAAAGAAAACAGAAAGCAGGCAAATTGTTTTCATCCACAGCAGTGATTTGCGTTCCAGATCCTGGCCACTACCACTTGTTGGTGGAAGTAGCAAAATGTTGCGTTTAAGTTGAAAAAAATACTCACAGGTATTACAGGTTCCATTCTCTGGTATGCTTGCACTCACATTTTCATTCTCCACATAAGTGACAACACTAATATTGTACTTTGCTGTTGATTGCAACTCAGTGAAATTGAAGAACTGGTCTTTTGTGTAATTTACAGTTGATTTGTTTCCTGGGTCTAAAGTTATCGTCAGACCAAACTTGGAGGGTATCCCTTTGGCAAGAACCCAGGTAGCATAAATACTATTGCTTTTGCAGTCCAGATGAAGATTTTCCACAGTCTGTGGTGCTACACATGGAGGATTAAAAAAGGATTGTTAAAACATACATGCACATTTGCAAATTCTGACATCATGGAAATTTGTGGTTAGTTTTACATTACTGAACTAAAGTGTTTTTTTCCCTTAAGGTGACACAAATCTGACATTTGTTGGATCTGTGTGAACGCAAAGTTTGACATTTTCAAATCAGATATGAGTCACTACATTCTCACATACACATCTTACACATGGCCGCGCAATCTTAATGAGAAAGGACACGTTTTAAGTTTGAGTTTGAGTTTAACACACAAAGAAACAAAGTTCCAATATCGTGTAAAACAAAAATGTTAAAGGAAAACCCAGAGCAGATTTCCAGTGGTGTGTGTTCTTCTATCGATTAAGTGGAGTGGATCCTTTTATAAAAGATTCAAGATTCAACAGGTGTTTCCAAACACCCCCACCCAGTAAAAGGATGAGAATGTGCAGCAACCCCGCCCTCACCCAATCCCCGCACCCACGTTTCCCCCTCACATTAAAAATGCTTCTGACGCCTCTGTAATAAATTTATATATAGGGTACAGGGGTTGATAGAAGTGGTACGCAAGTAGGGATTGACATAATAACAACAACCATCAATTATACAAATAATAATTTTACTAATAATAATTAAAATCATTATTCTAAAAATAACTTTTTGCACACAAATTGCTGGAATATCCCTTTCTGTTTCACACCAAAGACAGGGGCATCATAATAACGGAAACATTGTATTTAAGCTAAAATATCAGATGTGAACCTCAAGTCTCGAAATGTGTACCCAGGTGGAGTACATTACCATCGTTAAATGGTGTCTGAAAGTAAGGCCGGCGGGAAAATGTAAGTCCAACATAGAGGACCTAAGATTAAAAATCGGTGGAAAAAAGAAGATGAGAGGAGGTCTCTGACTTACTTGTGTAGGCATCGATGGTGGCTGCTTCTCCTTGCACTGAGTCATTCACCAGTGCTAACACGGTCAAGGTATATTTAGTACCTGGCTCAAGGTCTTCCTTAGTTATATTTTTTGAGGTCTGAATGCCACTAAAGTTAAGTTGTGGTATTTTAACCCAATACTTGTAATTTGAGGATGCTTTATCACTTGAATCCCACCAGGCTATAATCTTTGAACTCTCCCTGTTTGTAGAATAAAGGTTTACTACCTTAGATGGCTCTAAAAAACAAAGGGTTTAACAAGTCAGTGAAGTGAGTAAATTCATCTGAATTTTAAGACAAAAAACCTCTAAAGTGGATGTTAATGAAATGTAAGGACATTGAGTCACAGATTCTACTGACAGAGATTTCCATATGTTGTATATAAACATGGATGATATTCAATCAAGTTAAAATTACTTTATTTTTTATCTAGATTTTAATAAGCATATTGTCTCATAAGCATGCTCTTTCTGCAGATACAGAACAGAGTTGAAAAGAAATGCTACTTAGTGGGTAATATGGTGATATTTTAGTGTTATCATATCATCATTACGATAAACAATATCCTTTTCTGAGAATGGCTTGCATATAATGTAATGGACAAAGAAAATATCACTGCTGTTCATCAAAAAAACATCTCTTAATCGGCAACTATATCGACAGCCAAAACATGTTAATGTAAGTAAATATAAAGAAGATTATTCCAATTTTCTTTTTTTTGGTTCATTTAAACTTAAATGTTAATACTAAGATTGACTTCTTTGTTCAAATCTATGGCAACACAGTGTAATATGTTGGTTTGAGGTTAAATGCAATACTGAATTTCAAGACTATACTCACTGGTGTACACTTCAATCGTGCCTGGCTCTCCAAATATGTCACCTTGGACCACAGCAGAAACTTTGAATCTGTACAATTCTCCTGGGTTTAGACTAGAAATATTGCAAAGGTTAGTGTTGCATGTTTGATTTGGTTTGTTTGGGAGATTCACTGAATACTTTTCATATCCTCCAATCGGAGCATTCCACCTAAGGCAAACTGAAGTGGTTTCCACTTGCACTACGCTCACATTGCTGATCTCCATTGGCACTAGAAAAAAGAATATTTTGCTCACAATCTCAAGAAAATTCAAAATATCAAGGCAACATGAAGCAATTGGAGTTTCCTCAGCAGTTGCTCTTATAGTCACTTGTTCTAAGATACATTTTTTTGCTTTGTTTGTTTGTTCACTCTATTTTTTTTTATATTTTGACATTTGTAACACTGGACTGAAGTTAGGTGTTAGGTAGGACTATGTTTAGAGTACTTTCTGCCTTATTATATTCTACCTCTTACCTTATTTTTATGAAACAGAAATGTGTTTGCTTTCTTTTTTTATTACACTTAATGAATTTGTGTTGGATGGCATTAAGCAAATAAATGAGAGCCAACAGTTCAGCTCTCACCATCAATGTAAAACAGAATTGAACCATTTTGTTTATAGAAAATAATGTATGTGGTGTTCTTTATAATGTGGACATGATTACACTAATTTTAATCAATAAAATGAGGGGTTAATTTAGCATTTGACAGACACTCTTGTCCAGTTTATAATCAAGATTGCAATCTGCTGTAGCTTTGGGAGTTATGCCCAAGGACTCAATTCATTCTGGGAATCAAACCCCAGCTGGGTGTAGGACTATTTTCTACCCACTACACCATAACAGCTGCAATATGGGGTGGTGGTGGCCTGGTGGGTAGGATACTTGCCCCTGAACCAAGAGGTCATGGGTGCAAATCCTACCTTCAGCATCCCACCACTGGGTTTCTGAGCAAGAACTTTAAACCCAAGGTGCTCCAGAGTATAGAGAGACTGCCCCCTGTACTTAGGGAATGGAAGTTGTTTTGGATATAAGAGTTTGATAAAGGCTGTAAATGTAAAGATGATAAACAGTTTCTTCCTCTTGTTGTTTCTGCTGAACACACCCCATATCTCAACAGGTGTTAAATAAATAACCAGAGAATTCAGAACAGGATGAGTGTGTGCTTCCTGCAATGCACGTGTATGGTGTGCGTTCGAAGTAAATGACAATGGTTACACAACTTTATGTTCTAGATTGTGGATTGTATACCACCACTGGGCCCCCCTTAATGTAATAATATCATATTATATTAAGTATCTCTGAAAAATATTCCAACTTTACTAACCTCTGTAACATGATTAGACTGAAAGGTGCTCTAGATTAGTGTCATCATTATGTGCTAATCAATATTCTTAGGAATCACTAACTACACTGGAAAACTCCTTGTCATGAGTAGACTGTACGTGGCTCCAGACAACAAAAAGTTCCCCCCCTTTTTAAAAACATGATTGGACAAATATAAGATGAAAAAAACTTTGTTGGTATAACCAATGAACCTTAGCAAGGGCAACTTCAAAAACTCCTTTCCACCAAGTACATAATGATGAAAAATACATAAAAGAAAGTTCTGAACACTCTGTATTTCTATTTCAAACTCTTCTGCTTTTGTTTTTGCTAAAGAAATGATAGTGTCTGTTATAAACTTTAATCAAGGTACATTTACTTCTATAGCAATGCAGGGAATTTATCAAGCAATGAAATATATCAAGTTAAAGATTAGACTGTGGTAAATAGTTTATTAAAGACTGGCCTGGATCTAACCTCTTCAAAGTATCATATGCTAAACTCAGTGACTGCTTTTATTTTGAACATGAAAATAAAACAATTTTCCAGATATTTAATTATGTCTATTTAATAGCACTTTGTAACATCTGTCAAGGAGAGCTCTTAACATTAGGTCAATTTTACAGTGCGCTGAAAAAGGGAAATGACTCATGGTACTGTAACGTTTACGCATTTGGTTTAAGTAAGTAAATTTTGTACTTGTATTCAGTTAATGAAAAAGCTTTTTAAAAATGGACATGAAACCTCAGAGAATCTCTTTGAAATAAAAGTAGATGCCACACTTTAATGTGCCTATTTAAGGAGTACATTCACTAAGCCAATATTTTAAATACCCTAGCTCGACAAAAGACAATAGCATCCACATTCGTGTTTACTTACAGGTGTAGAAGGTTGCGTTCTGGGGGTTGAGGTCCCTGGTGCATTTCACAGGGAATATTTGGACTGTGTACCTCGTTCCTGGCACCAGGCTACTGAGCTGCATGTTCAGATTCGTCACATGTATGGTACCATTAGCGGAACCAATTGTGGTATCATTTGAAGAGCTTTTGTACTCCACCCTGTAGTAATCGATATTGTCGCCAGGTGCCTTGCTCCAGCTCAGCAAACATCCATCATGTGTCCAATTGGTCGTATTCACCTGCCCATAAAATCGCTCTGCAGATGAGCGTACGAAGCAAATACGTGAGAGAAGAGAGACCACACCAAAGACAAATATTACACACATACATAGGTACGCAGCTCTGGAAAATCATTCAGAGACCACATTTCCAATTTATAATACATTTTTTACATGTATTATTTTTTAATTTTCTCCAAACGTTTTTTGTTTGGAGTTTTGAAACCAGTGTTGTCAATAGTGAAACAATAGAGACGTACACACTTTACACAGACACACTCCCATAAATTAAAAAAGAAAAAAAGACACTTGGATCTTGTTCATGGTTGCATAGAGGGCTGTTATATTTTCCCCTTTTTTTTACATGTGACATTATTAGCTTAGGGTGATTTATTTCTTTAACAAGATTTCTGACAACAGGTGGCAGTGCAGGACCGAAACTTTGCCTTGATTCAGAAGAATTTAAACCATAGGTACACCACAAACTTTTACAGTAACCGAATTGCCACAAACATGACCACCCAGTAGTTCATAACTTCGTCTTTTCACAGTATTTTTCTCTTTGCTACACTTTGTAAGATACTACAGTACTCAGCAATGTCTCTCAACTCTAACTGTGCTATTTTATAGGCAGAATGATTTGTGCAAGATCAAATTGTAATGGGCCAGTTATAGCAGAAAGTTAAATCCACAGTTCAGTTTCTGTTCAGAGGTTTGGGATGAACAGTTCACATATACTTTCTCCTAATATATGATCCATAAAAGAAGCAGAATGCTGAATATATGCTTTGACATTAGAAAACTCCTTTGTTAAGAGAAATATTTATCAGTTATATTCAGCGTGGGAAAGTGAGTAACTAATTAAATGTACTCAAGTACATGTATTTCTACTTCAGTCATTATTTGGGATTTGTCTACTTTAACCACCTTTGGATACATCTGGTAAATATTTCATTATAGCTAGTGAAGTTGCTTGTGTCTATTCTAGTCCAGCACAGTACAGAAATTCAAATTGAGAGTATTCTTTTAACTCATTTTCATCTTGTATCAAAACAGAACTGTCTTTATCCAGGGATCAGCTTATTTTTAAAAGGATCTGGCGGATTAGAGCTGCCCCATTCTAGGAGAGGCAGTTATCTAGGTAAGCACACAGATTGAATAAAAAGGAATAATACTTCTTACCATCATAACAGATGAAGGGCTGGAATTCATAGCAGTGTTTTTCCCGCCACATGCCAAAGTTGAGCAAGACCACACACGAATTCTCAATATAGTCAAACTCTGTTTCAACAACAGCAGGGCTGGTAGGAGTCATGAAGGCTGTTGTGATTAGACTTGTAGAAGCACTGGTCATAAGGGCTGTACTTGTATATGTGCTGGGAGAAGAGGTGGTGGATGAAGAGGTGCTGGCAGAAGTGCTAAGAGAGGCAGTAGTAATGGTAAGAGCTTGCGTACTGTTACTAGAAGCCCTAGAAATACTAGAAGCAGTGGAAGTGCTAGTAGTTGAAGATTCATGTGAGACTGGAATGACAATGAAATCAGATTCATTTAGACAAGCCAGCAGCTGGATCAAACGTGGACAGTCCAGCATCTCATTAAAGGGGCGCCGTGTAGTACCAGTAGTGCCAGTAGTTCCAGTAGTACTGGTAGTTCCAGTAGTGCTAGTAGTTCCAGTAGTACTAGTAGTGCCAGCAGTAGTGTCAGTGGCACTGGTAGTACCTGCAGTACTAGTGGTTGGTGATGGAGAGGTAGGCCATGATACCTCCTGTTGCTTTAGAATAGGGCGACCAGGATACCAGTTCTGGAAGATCACAGGGTCCCCATTGGACCACTGAGACCACAGTATGTGTCCACTGAAGTTCTGGCGGAGCCCAATCCAGTAGCCTAAAGTCAGGTTTGGCGCGGTGAGGTTCTGAGGGGCGAGTTTCTGAATGAGTTTCTGAATGAGCTGGGCGTTAGTTGGAGTGACAGTGGTCAGATCTTTATAACATGTCTGACAGTAGTTCCTGGCGTTCTCCCATGTGGTAAAATTGAACATGAGAAAATACTGTTCCTCAGCCCAGATGACAGATGTGGCTAAAAATAGAGCAGAGTAGAAAGAACAAAGCAAGCACAATGTTAATCCATCATCAAAAGAGGCATATTACAGCTGCTCCATCATAAGGAAAACCAATTCAACACCACTGGTGTTAAAAGTTAATAAATGTACAACAGATGCAAATCAATTTAACATTGGACAGCATTACTTTGGCCATTATGCAAATGCAGAATAAAACATATTCCTGGAAGCACACAAAGGACTCCAGTCAGCAATGCTTTTCAAATAGGCAGTAAATCCAAACTGCACAATGACTGTTAAGGCTTGACTTTGATCTGGAATTCCACTCCAAAATTTCAGAATAATTAAACGGTTAAGATATAAACTAACATGTGTTATATGTAAAAATATAGGCGTTTTAAACTGAAATGCACCATTATAAAAACATATAGTAGGTGAGATTGAACCAGACATCTGAAGATTTAAATGTCTCTAAAAGCTGTTACATGAAGTAGCTTGATGGATGTTGCCTGATACCTGAGATTTTTAAAGCAAAATTGGTAACATGAGTAACATGAGTGGAATAGCATGTCAATCCACAGACTCTCTTGCAGACACTGGTTTCCATCACCAGTCTTTAAATCAGAATCTGTGTCTCTACAATGTACCATTTTACATCAAGCCACTTATGGTGACTTCATAAGATCTCTGATATTGAATCATGTCTAAACACACTGGTGGACTTTCTGATAAGTATTTAAATATATCCAATTCATCATTAAGAAATAT
This sequence comes from Rhabdalestes septentrionalis, assembly GCA_037832545.1. Taxonomy (NCBI): domain Eukaryota; kingdom Metazoa; phylum Chordata; class Actinopteri; order Characiformes; family Alestidae; genus Rhabdalestes; species Rhabdalestes septentrionalis. The sequence continues at coordinate 2,874 of JBBMFX010027850.1, read as the reverse complement.
TTCATATGTTTGTATTTTGAATATGAACATGTTGTCAAATGTATTTATGAGTTAATGGTTCTGGAAATGTTTTTACGTTTTCTTATGCTATCAGAGACTATGTGACAGAGTCTATCATAGTATGTCTAATTTTCTCAGAAATGTACATTTGGTTTTGCCTATTATTTCTTCAGTTGTATTTACATTCATAGCAGCTATTCCTAGAAAATAAGCAAAAGGATAAATAGTGTGTGTGTGCAGTCAAATCACATCATGAGACAATAGTGTGTTTTTCATAAAAGTATAATTTTATATGAGAGTTGAAAAACCATTTCATTTAGTGCAGTGGGTCACACTCTGGCAATTACCTGGCCCTGGAATCAAGTGTTTCTAAACAGGGAAATCACCAAAATGTGCTGGACCATGGCCCTCCAAGACCAGGTAGCGGGTGACAGTAACCATTGTTACAATTTACTTTTGGGTAAAACAGGCGCGACAAGAGAACACAGCAGCAGTCTCTTCTCGAAGACATAAAATATGAACAGATTCTTTATGGAAAAAATAATAAGCATATAATATAAAGAGCATGACATCATATTGTGTAGAAACTTTTAAAATATAACTAACATTAGGATCCAATTATGATTCAGTTCCATAACTAAAGGTCCTGAGAACCTGCCCTTGAGGTTTCCACCATAATGACAGCATTTGTACAATGAAGGGCACTGGAACTAAAGTTTATTTTACAGTAGCTTAAGTATTTTGTGAGGAAAGTAATCTTACATTTTACATTACATTATAGTCATTAATACTTAGTTCTTCTCTGCTTGGTTCAGCTTCGGTTCTGCTTTGCTCTTGCTCACACCTGTTTAGTTTAGGCCAAGATGATCCCAAACAGACCACCTAACTTCACTTTCTTTTCTAATGGATACTGAATGAACAGATACTGTAATTAACACACTTTTTCTAGTTTTTTCTTCTGGGTACCTGTAACAATTACTCCACTACAGTCACCTTTACTCTTAGCAAAGACATGCATTTTCTCAGAAATGTATGGAACAAATGAAGACCCTGTGCAACGGAAGCTTACCTGTTAGGAACAGAGCCCCCATTACCAACATCTTATGAAGTCCCGACATAGTGGATGAACGAGCCCTAGCCTAAATAAAACCAATTAAACTACAAAGAAGTGAATGATAAATTAATAAAACTTGAAAAGGAAATTGGCAAACTTGGACCATATGTAACTCATGCAGCAGACATTCTGTGAAAGCGTATAAGAACAGGGAAATATGTATCAGTTCTTAATTTGCATTTAGTCAACAACACACGTCAAAGGTAGAACAAGCTGCCTATTTAGAAAGAAGTGGGGGAGGAGTCACAAATGGAAAGTTGTCTTAGTTTTAGTGCTCTAGAAAGATACTACAGCCAACATCTTTGTTTGCTTTGTGTGAACATGATATTTCAATTGCATAAACCAGACAACAGCTTAGACACAAGGCACTCAGAAGCTTCCGCACAAATCTCCACAGCCCAGCTCCAGGGCACAGAACTGAAAACGAGTACATTACACACAGCTGAATGTGAAAGTATGGGCAACCCTGGTCTAATTACACTTTTTTTAAAGCAAAAAGAGATTATTAAAACATTTGCAGAAAACAGTATTTCTAGGTGTAAGTGCAAAGTGTCCATTTGTAACACACCACAGCACAACATGAACAGTGTGAAAATCTTTCTCAATTTTAACACATTCACCAAGTCAGGCAGTGGGCAGCCAGGAATACAACACCTGGGGAGCAGTGCGTGGGGGCGGAACCTTGCTCAAGGGTACCTCAGTGATGTTACTCTATACATTGCTCAAAAAATTAAGGGAACACTTAAACAACACACTGTAAATCCAAGTCTGGATTTACTGGAATTTGTGGTAAGCCTGCTTAAGTTAATTCTGCTTATTGTTTACTAGAACTTTTAGCATAGCATTTGGTGTTGTGTTGTTGTGCTGATAGACTAGGAGTTGGAATAGTTTCACTGAAACTGATTAAAATTAAGCTCACCTGGTTTAACAGACCTGAGACAATTAGGTGTCAAGAGGTGGGAGTGGCTTCTGCTGACCTTAAGAGGACTGGCAGTCCGCTACTACAGATATTTGTCTGTAGCGGTTTGCACCTTCAAGAAGGAATAACTGCTTCCAATGAACTATGCCAGGCTAAGTAACACTTCTTTCTTCCTATCTTTTCACTTAACACATAATGTGCATCACACCCATACCAGTTCACATAACTTCTCGTCCAAGAAGGTACTTCACCTGTAATCGTTGTAGAAATCCCAATAATCTCTCCCAGATATGTTTTTCTCCACAGCCTCCTACAGTGGTCAATGGTGGTCTGTGGAACTGTCAATCCTGCATCAGGAAGGCTGACTTTATTTCTGGACTGGCTTCCATCCACTCATTCGTCTTTCTGGCCCTCACCGAGACCTGGATCACACCAGAGGACACTGCGACTCCCAACAGCCCTCTCCTCTGTCTTTTCCTTCTCCCACTCCCCTCGCACCACAGGCAAAGGAGGGGGGTACAGATTTGCTTCTCTCAAGTAGATGGCGTTTCAAATGTCTGTCTTTCTCAACTTAACATTTCATCCTTTTAATTCCACTCTGTTACTGTCACTCACCCTAGTAAACTTCATAAAATTGTACTTTATTGTCCACCTGGCCCTCTAGGCAACTTCATAGACGAACTGGACATCCTGCTGAGCTCCTTTCCTGATGACAGATCTCCTCTCCTCCTTCTTGGTGACTTCAGTCTCCCAGGTGACAAGAAGCTGTCCTGCGGACTCGCCAGGTTCCTGTCGTCTTTCGGCCTGACCCTCGGCGAATCTCCTCCGACTCACAAAGCAG
>JBBMFX010027810.1:0-12136 GCA_037832545.1 Rhabdalestes septentrionalis | reverse complement strand
TTATAATTCTACTTCGAAAATATGGATTTCTGAATCCAAGATGGCGAATACAAGATAAGAATACATTCAGCCCCCTCTCACCGAAGCCTCGAGTATTCTATGTTTTTCACTACCAAATACTCGAAACTCAAAAAATGGCATTCGTACCAGCCCTATATCATCAGTTCCATTTTCTTTTTGTAAGCGGAGGTTCAGGACGATCATGTTACTGCAAATAGTTGCAATTTTCTTTCGTTGTCATTGTGTAATAACATTAAAGCTTTTGTTTTTAGATAAGGCCAAAAGAAAACAAGAACTCCTTTTCTTCGGTTTTGACTGAGGAACACCAGTTTAATTTAGTTCCAGCTCTTGTAATTAAACATAAACAACTCACTGGAGTGAACTCAATATGTAGTTTAAACTGTTCCTTATTGCTCAATATTTTTGTGTCATAATTTCTTTTGGGAGTGGGGGATTCCTTACCCCAGGTTAAGATGTTCACAGTTAACAATAGGAGGGTGAAGAGTACCAGCAGATTCTTGTGAGTTACAATGCCTTAATATCATTGGAAGAGAACACCAAATGCCAAGTGTGTTACATCAGATAAGTCATTTATAAAAGACATTGTTCTTGGAATTAAACAGATATGTTTTTGGGCATGCATAGCTTACTGTTGTATATAGGATTAGCTATAATTGTGACCTAATAATGGTAGAATAACCGCAATAAGGTGCATTTGATTAATTGTATTTAAGTATTTTCTCTTTGTTGTACATTTTATGTGAATTATTTTGTTCATGTTTTGATATTACAATGGACATTTGGAATACAAAGTGTTCAATATGGTTTTTCTTAGAAAGTGTTCCACCCATGAAACACCATGATTCAGTGATAGTAATAATAACAAATATTTAAACATTAAAAGTAGATGTAAAATTTATAATCCATAAAATATAGTTTGTTTTAAACATATTTTGATAGCTTCCAATTCAGTGCATGCTTGAACACTGCTTAAAGTATACATCAAACAGCCTTTATTTGAAGATGTTTATATTATAGCTTTTGTTAGTTGTTGTGGATTTACTGCAGTGTGGGCTGTGGCACTGCCTTCTAAGCAAAAGATTGAATTTCAATTCACTGCACAAAGTGCCTTTGGGAAAAACCAAACATCTGTGACATAATTCCAAAGTGTATGTCACTCTGGATAAGAGCATCCACACAATACACAAATGTAAATGTACTTGAATTAGTGGGCTCCAATTGTGGATTTTATGATAGCAACAAACTACAAAAACAGATACATACAGAAATATGGGGGAAGACATGAGCCATTCCTTCAAATGGCTGCCATTTCTGTGCCCAGGAAGTTACATGTTTAAATGTGCACAAGAAATACATGTAAAATACATTTTATTACTAAGCTTAGTGTTTTGTACATTGACCTAATTGCAAATTTAAGATATATAATTTAAAACACAATTAACTACCTAGAACACTGAAAAAATAGCATTTGTTTCTTGTCCCCACTCTCTATACAAGTTACCTTGAAATATAATTATTAAAATCCTTCAGAGATTACATTTGTTTTGCATTGTTGCTCCAAATCACATCTGTACTTTGAAAATAATTTTTCATAAGAAAACCATAATATTTAAGTTAAAATACACATTTTAGATGTGTCCCTAGGTTTTCACTGTTACCCCATCTGAAAATGTGGAAAATTCAACAAGTCACATGTTCAAAAGTAATCAACTGGATCTAAAAACTCCCTCTGGACGTAGTGCCAGTAACAGGAGTGAGTAGAGTCCTTTGTTTTATAGATGTATTATTTTATTGATTTGTTATTGATCTATCATGCTCAACATGATGCTGACCCAGAAAAAATTGATATTGAGAGAAGAAATTGGAAAAATACAAGGATCAATAACCTAAATGAGAGAGAAAAGTGCAGACAAAGCAAAAAGTGGAGGGAAATAGAATCAAGGACAGGAAATATCTACAACACCTCATCACCCCTGCACACAGTCCCCAGCTATCACCAGCACAGAAACCATGAGCAGAACCAGACTCAAATTCAATAAAACGATGTTAGCAAGCTTTCATTTAACAACTCTGTTAGGTAGCCATTTTATGAATACATTGAGTAAAACTTTAAATCCATACATCAAATGTATTACAGAAATGATCTGTGCATGTGATGGAGGAATGACCAGTACAGGGGAGGATTAATCTACATATAATTTTCCTGTTAAATGCTAACCTTAAACAAATTTCTAGTTTATTCCAGTTAATTCCAATGGAATGTTTCCAACTTCATTTTACTTGATTATTATTCTTTCAAAAAATAAAGATAAACCACTTTTTTCCCAATTATATTTGATCCATAATTTTTCCATTGGTTTAAGAAATTACTTAAACATTTTTTTTTAATCCATTTAAACTTTTATGAAAAGATTCTTTTAGAAAAATGCAATAAACACTTTTTTGAAGGAATTAGCTGACATACTTTTAAACATGCTTTTTAAATGTCACAAGAGTTTTGGTAACATGACTGAGAAAAATGTAAAACTCTTTGGCTTTGAAACCTTGTAAAAGACTAAATAAAATCAAAGTTTGACCAAATCATGTTTCGAGTAGTTAAATGTCTTATTAGCGGTTCAGTCAAGAGATTATATGTCTGATGTGATCTCCAGAGACTATGGCAAAGTAGAGTCCACCAAAAAAAAATGCCTTGATGAGAAATAAAAAGTCATCGTCTGTCTTACACATAATGGAGTGGGTGTGTGTCCTGCAATGTCTTAAAGGAGTTATAAAGGACAAAAGGCCCATTTTATGTTGAAAAATATTGATTTACTGAGGTCATGTGGTATCGCTGGCATTGAAACAATAGATCCTTAAAATTGAAATTATTTTGTGGAAGCTGCTTTATATCATTCACAATGTTATTTTGTTCTACCAATGCTACATGCATACTAAATGAATACATTTTTTTGGTATTTCTTCTAGAGGTCGACCGAGATTGAATTTTACCGATACCGATAGCTAGGTTGGTACGTACTTGCCGATAACCGATTAACTGAAAGTTTTTCAAATGGATACTGGATTAACAAATAAATAAATAAAAACACAACACTCCATGTAAAATAGTACCGATCTTTCTTACAACCCCCCCCCCAAAAAAAACAAAACAAAAACAGTAGTAAATCATGAAATAAATATTAATAAACAAAAGCATGTGCTTTTCAGCGATTTTCGCCTACAGAGGTGGCTCTTGCCAGAGATATGTTGGCTCTCGCACTGTATAAGGACAAGGGATGGGTATTGTCAAGGTTTTAATGGTATTACCACTTCGATCGATACCGCTTATCGATTCAGTACTTCATCAGTTCCTTACCAGTACTTCCATTGTGTTTTTTTTTTTTATTTAAAACTATTTGAGAACAGAATAACAACACTTCAACCCTAATTCTAACTCAAATCTAAAAAAGTTGGACTCACTACAAATTAACTTTTAGGTGAGCTCTGCTTTATTATTTCTTAATTTATTATTATTTATCTTTATTATTATTATTTGTCAGAAACACGAGAAATGCAGCACTATAGCATTACAAGTCATTTTAATGTTTAATATTTATTTAGGTTATGGCAAAAAATATTCAATATTTAGCCTATATGTAGGCTATATGTAACTGAATGTCTGTTTATAAAATTATTAACACTGCTTATTATAAATATATCAATGTGTATGAAAACAAATTATAGGACTAGTTTACAAAACTTACAGCTACAGGAGCCAAGCATGTGATGTAGTTGGTTTGTGGTGTTTCAAAGTTTCAAATCTGTGTATATACTAATTTTTTGAAAACAAACCCATATGTACCAGACAATGATATTATCCGGAAAATAGAGTCACAAGCAACAGTTTGTGGCGTCTGTTAACTATTTTCACTCCCCACTGGGCACTGGGGTCTTCTTGGTGTGGATCATCCAGAACACCATGCTTCTTGGTGTTTACATCAACATGCGCTCTTCTCCCCCTGCCATCTGACAAAAAGTTCTGTAGCATACAGGCCTTCACTGCCAGAATGGGGAACAGTTTCTTCACAGGCCATCAGATTCCTTAACCCGAACTGAGACCTTAACTAAAAACAGACTGTGGCTATTGTTGATTGCACTGAATGTTTATACATTACACTTTATGTGCGCTTGTGTTTCTTGTGTCCTGTTTGTCCTGTTCTTGTTATACCATGGTGTATGGTCAAAATAACAAAATCTACTTGACTGCTTGACTTTACTTGATTTTTAAGTAGATCCCTTGAGATTTGTAAATTTGCAGGTCCAATTATTAATCTTCCGGCCCTCACATTATTTTAATATTTAGTTTTCTGTCACGGTTTCATTCATTGGGCTTGCACCTTGACTTGCAGACTTTGTCCACTTCCGCTGACAGAAGGATGATTTTGCTGTCAACAAAAACCTGATGTTGACTAAAAGGTTGAATATGCAAACAAATGTTGATAAGGTCACAATTTGAATAAGTCCCTCTCTGATCAGAGGGGGTGAAAAAACTCATCTGACCTTTCTTTAAATGTTATGTAGAGAAGTTTTCAAGTTTCAAGTTTATTGTCATATATAGATAACAATGTAGCATCATTACCTGTAATTAAAATCATAGGCTTGTGTTCCTTCAACTGCATAATATACAAAAGTGTACAGATACGTTTAAATAACATTTTTAAGAGTGCAAAAATGATGCAGTGAGGTATTTAGAATGTAAAGTGCAAAAACTGTGAGGGTCATTGTTTAAAGTGACATTGTGAAGAGTCCAAGGTCAAGAGTCCAGTAGTTGTGGTGAGTGTTTGCAGAATGTCAGCAGTTCAGAAGCCTGATGGCTTGTGGATAGAAACTGTCTCTGAGCCTGCTTGTGCGGGTCTGAATGCTCCTGTACCACCGGCCTGACGGAAGGAGAGTGAAAAGTCTGTGGCTGGGATCTTTTCACTCTGAAAAGAGATTTTTCTCTCTGAAAAGAGAGAAAAAGTGCCAGGTATTTGGATTTCTATCAAGAACAAATACATTTGATATATCAAAATCATACTATGTAAGGCAAGGTGAACAGGTTTTTAGAAGTTTCAGAAAATTCTTTGTTAGCTCAACTAACAAAAGAAAATGAAGGGTTTTTGCTCACTCAGAAGTGCAATGTTGAGGTCTTCTGGAGCTTCTAATTTCACAAGTTTATACTTATATGTTTCTGTTTGTTATTAGAGTTGGTGTAGGTTTTGGTGATGTGAAGATTATTTATGAAATATATTTTTCCCTAGTGATTTGAAACAAGATTACATTTTTGTAGTACATGATCGCCAAGTTTCAAAATGTGCCTTTCACTTCCCTGCCCAGTCAGTTAATGAAAATTAAGCTGAAAAAAACGTTTTAAATTCACTGTTTGTATGATGTACCAAACATCAGCCTCTTTACATATCTACATTTCAGCCTTCCAGCAGGTTAGCCCCAGCCTTTGTCTGAAGTTATCTTAATCAGATATCGTAACATGATCGCTAATAAGAACAGATAACATCAATCCATTTAAAAACACAGTGGAAAAATTGTGTTTTTCATTCCAAAGGGTAAAGTGATAATAAAAATATGAGATTTGGAACAAGTACTGTGATCTTATTCTCTTGGAATAATTTGATAAATTCATGTAAGGTACAAATTACATCATGTCCAAAGTCACTCACCGTTTCTTCTAAAATCAAGGGTATTGATTGTGAGTTTACTCCTATTTTAATGCTGTAAAAGCTTGTATTCTTTAGAGAAGGCTTTACATTTGATGTTTGTGACACCACAGTTTTTGATTCATGTTTAGATGATACAAAGCATCACATTCAATTAGCTTTGGTTTTCTAAGGATATTTGTGAAAATAAATGTTTGTGTGTAGCTGAATGACTCTGAATTGTGGGTGTACCTATTATAATGAGTGTCTTATGTAATTTTTGGCATGCAATTTATAACAAACCAAGTATATTTAAAATATACCTGTCAGTAATTGATATATATTTGTATAAATATTTCCTCCTCTTGTTAATGCTCCACCTTCTGTTATGATGGTCTGTCACACTGAATTTGTTGCATTTTTCTCTCTCATGCTCGCTCTCTCTCTCTTACACGCTCTCTCTCTCTCTCTCTCTCTCGCTTGCTCTTCAGGCCAGTGGTCCAATAGGCTGTGGAAATATGCAGTTGCTAGAGACAGATTTCTCCCGCACGCTGACCGAACTGGTGGATTTGCATCTTTTCCATCAGAAAAGCATTCCGGTTTTCCTCAGCGCTGTCACACTCGACCTATTCAGTCGTCAAACTGTTGTTTGACCTTCCTAAGGCCCTATGATCAACACAGAGACTGACAGATGTATCCCAAGATACACAGTTTATCACCACAATAATAAGACAACATGCATTTACTGTACATAATTTTGTTTGTTGCCAACCCCTATTTTCTTTTGTGATGGTGATATGTGCTCAGTTTTTGAGCCGTGTAGTGCTTGTATGTTTAATTTTTGCATAATTGCTTCAGTAGACTGATACAATTATGAAATTATTTGCCAATTATTTTTGTCTTTTCCACAAATAGCAATTTGCCACATGTATTTCAGAGGAGAAGAAATTTTACACAATGCTGGGCTAATGTGCTGAAAGATCTGAATTGTATTCATTTTCTCACACTGATTGCCCTACCAAAATAAATGTTAGGTTTTTTTCTGTAATACTAATCCAGGTCTATCTAGCCACATTATATAAATGTATGTGTATCAGCATTGTTAGATATAAAAATATATAAGGTGTTTGCATTGACCCACAAATGTCACAAATTTTACATTGTTTTACATTCCAGTTTACTGTTTCTTTTCCCTGATTGTTTTTCTGGGATTCTTTTGTCCTTTATCATTCTTCCCTTTTGCCCATTATCATTCTTCACATTTCCCCATGTATGTAAAGATTACCAAAGATAAATTTGTCCCAAATAAAGAAGTGTAAATTTATGAATTTTATTATTAAGATCCATTAAGAATTATTTCCCCAAAATTGTAATGGGATTATTTTACTGATTACTTCCTGAAATAAGAAGTTATCTGATTATTATTAATACCGCACAATGAGTTAGATTTTAACAGGACCAGATGGAACACCGTGTTCAGTGAATTATTCAGTGTAATTATTTAAGAGACTTTTAAAAGGCTCATGCTGCAGTGCACCCATGGATATTGTAGATGATTACTCAAATTACAGCAGATGTAACTAATCCAGCACCAATGGGGCTTTATTGACAGTCATGTTAGGAACAAAATTAATATTGTGTAATTCCAGTTAGTTGCATTACACTAAAAATTTTATCAGAATAGCTGAGGTAATATTTCTAATGATCTCTCTGTCTATCCAAACAGTACAGGATGATGTTTTTTTTGAGCAATTCAACTGCAAGATTTCCATAAAATATAGCTTGGTACTTGGTCTACTGTGTTGACATTTTACCATTATCCAGCAACATTGCTTATGGACTGTGCGTAATGACAGTAAAACAAAAAATCACTCGATTAAAACAAACTCCTCAAAAAGTCCACTGTGCTGTTCTGCCAAAAGAAATTAGCAGATAATGTTACCCACGTTTGAATTCCTTTTTCTGTCTGTGTGTGTTTGTGTGTCCTCGTTCGCTTGGCTCTCTCCCGTGGTTCTGTAGTGCTCTGGTAGTGGCAGTGTGTGAGCTTCATATAAGCAAAAGAACATGCAGAGGACACAATGTCAATGTTTAAACCATTTTCCACTCACTGTCAATCTGGCGTGGTGCCTTTAATCATGTAAGTTGGCAGTACCAATAATCTTGAGATACACACATACCCTCAAGCCGGTGCTGGCAAGCATCTGACTTCATTTAGACAGTAGAGAGCTGGGCTTGGGTCAGCAAGGTTTCTTCAGAAAACAGGCCCATTAGGATCATTTGGATGATTTTACAATGGTTAATATGGTCAGTTTTGAGATGCATCAGTAATGTCCTTTCAGATATGCTGAACCCAAATCCTAAATCTAGAGAATTTGCACATACATGTTCAATAAATAGCCCTAAGTCTCAGAAAGACCCTAATCTATACTTTAAGTAGAGCATGAATGTTCAGCCTCATTATTTTTCCTGTTTTTTTATTGACCATTGAAACATGTTGAACCTTTGATCGTACAGTCACACTGTTTGTTCCTGGAGAGACTGTCCTGTGCCTGCACAAGACCCTTTCTTTCCTCACCATGGAGACCATCTGTATTAATGCCATCTCCACTGTTTGTCTGCCCGAGAATAATAATTCCCTCGTGTGAAGGAAGATGAGCATGCTATGCATGTGAATTTGTACAACTGGATTTAATTTTATCAATGTTCATATAGTAAAAAAAGTGCTGTTTTTTCCAGTAAAACTGAGACTACTTGAAAGCAGCATTTGAATCAATCACAGATGTGCTGGTCTGGGCAAAATCCAGGGCTTATTTTTGGCCGTTGCCTGACATGTTCCAAATAAATTTGGACATATTTTGGCAACTCCTCAATAGAAAACTAAAAGTTTAAAAGTTCTCTGTCAGTTAATCTGTCTGGATGGAACCTTGGACAATATTATAGTAAGATGGAGCTGGGAGAACACAACACTTGAGGGCTCTTTTTTGCCACCTTAATGCCTACTGGCAGAATGTGCTGGACATTCTGTCAAGGCTTCAGTGCTGTATCCCTGTAGGAGCAGCTTGACTGTACTCAATATGAGACTGGAGATCTCTCTCGCACTTTCCATCCATTATGCTTTTTTTTCTTCCCTTTTCTGTTTGGCATTTTAAACTAGACGTCATTGAGGCACTACAATTTACTTGAGTTTAAGTAGAAATTCATTATCAATTACATCATTTCAGGGAAACAACTAAAAGATTCATATGGAGCTTCATGATCTACTTCAAGGCTTTGTGCCCAGCACAACGTGACTGATCAATGTTACAAACGTCTTTTAGATCTACTTGTGCCCACTTAGAAATGGATGTATATGCCATTGTAGACTTCCAGAGGCATTAGAAAAGAGTGGCTAAGGTTTCACATTATGTTCCTGAGGATTTTAAATTCAAAATTTGTCAGTGAATAATTATTCATATACACTAATAAGCAGCACTTATAAAGTCACTAACAGATTGAGTGTCATTGATTCTCTTCTTTTAGTGTCAAATGGTGGGATATACACTGGTGCTTGAAAGTTTATGACCCCTTTAGAATTGCCTACATTTCTGTATGAATATAACCTGAAACAACATCAGAATTCCCTACAAATCCTCAAAGTAGATAAAGAGAGCCCAATTATATAATGAGACAAAATTCTTCACTTGGTTATTTATTAAGGAACGTGATCCAATATTACATATCGGTCAGTGGCAAAAGTATGCAAACCTCTGGGATTAACAGATAATTTGAAGGTGAAGTTAGAATTAGGTCTTTTCAATCAATGGGATGACCATCCAGTGTGAGTGGGCACCCTGTTTAAAGAACAAACATCTATCAAAGTGTTAACACATGGTTATGGAATTGTATCATTGTATGAACACAGGAGATTGCTGAGGACATCAGAAAAATGGTTGAAGCTCATCAGGCAATAAAGCCATCTCTAAAGTGTTTGGTCTTAAATTTCCCCCTGTCTTAATTTGAATTGGTGGAATCCATTGTTACCCTCCCCAGGAGTGGTTGACCAACAAAGATCACTCCAAGAGGAAAGCATGTAATACGAGTGGTGTTCTTTCTACCTGAGTATGAAAGAAGGGTAAGTGTGTTGAAAAAAGACCAGACATATTTTTACATGTTTCAAGGTCACTCATGCTCAGTTGTGGCAGTGCCAGTCTAACATTCCAAGAGACAGGATGTCAGTAGATTCCTCTCAGCAGGCGTACTGCTTCTGCATGACAATGCACCAGTTTACATGTCTAGCCAATAACAGGCTGCCATCCAAAAATGTAGGTTCCAACAGCTGAGCCATCCACCCTACACTCCTGACCAGGCCACCTCAGATCATTTCCTTAAAGAAATCGTGGACAGAAGTTTTCGAGTGATACTTCAAGGCAGTTGGGTTTTGGTTTTTCAATCTGTCAAAAGAGTGTCACTACAGGGAAAGTGGATGAAATGTAAGGAGTTATCTATATAGGACTAGAACTAAAACATTTGAAAAGTCTTCTTTCTTACTGAGGTAAATAATTTATTCAACATCCCTCACATTTCACCAGGTCACAAAGGACCCAAGAGTAACTGCTAAGCAACTGAAGGCCATGAGTCTGCATTCTGGAGAACACTGGATAATAAAGGTGTTCATGGCAATGTTACAAGGAGAAAGCCACTGCTCTCCAAAAAGAACATTTCTGCTCCTCTACAGTTTGCTAGAGGTCATGTAGACAAGCCAGGAGGCTATTGGAAGAATGTCTTGTGGGCATATAAGGCCAAAATATAATTTTGGTTTGAATAAGAAGTGTTTGGAGAAACAAAACACTCAATTTCAGCATAAGAACCTTATCCCATCTGTGAAACATGGTGGTAGTATCATGGTTGGAAGCCCCTAGTGCAGGGGTGGCCAACCAGTCAGAGACTAAGAGCCACTTTTTTTACTGTGTTACTGCAAAGAGCCACATCATACACATGGGCACACATGAACATCATCCCATGCCTTAATCATGTATGCACACACACGCGCACACACAGACAGAGAGAGACAGACACACACAGGCCTCTGCTCAGCCAGATATATTGAATATGTCCCACACCAAGATAATGACAGTTATTTAACAGTTAACATTGTGTGCACTGTCTCACACACATAAACTCTCAGTTCAAGCAAGTCCACAAACAGAAATATAACAATTTTCAATAACGTTTTTCTCTTACTATGCTGCTTAGTGGGACTTCTGGCATTCCTTGTCCTGAACAACCCTCCTCAAATCTGGCTTGTATTCCGTTGTTGCCACTCGAAGCAACTCTTTCACATGAGTGTCAGTCAGAACAGATCGATGCTTTGATTTCACATGTTTCAGGGTGGAAAACACAGACTCGCAGACGTACGTTGACCCAAACATCGACAGTATCTTAAGCGCAGCGCATTTGACGTTGGGGTATTTTTCCATTGGCACACTTTTCCAGAACTCAATGGTCCCTTCCCTGAAAACAGCTTTCAGTTGATCCTCCTCACAAAGATCGATCATCTCCAACTCAGCCGCAGCCTCATCTGTGACGAGCGGGGTTTTCAAACAGTCCGTCTCTGCATTAAATGGATCTACGAGGAACGTAATCTGTGGTCTTTTCAGTTGTAGATCACAGAACCGAGTCACAAAGCTTTCGTGCAGGTTTTCAACCAGTGTTGCATATCTGTCTCTTTTTTTCAAGGCGGCAACGGTGACTTGTTCACTGGCTTTTAGCAGAGTAGGAAAATGCGTTAAATCTCCCTTTTGAATATGCGCCTTGAACAGCTTCAGTTTGTTGATAAACGCAAACACAGATTGCACGAGGTCAGGCAGCATTTTTAACTTGCCCTGCAGGGTCAGGTTCAGTCTGTCCAAGTGACACAGCATGTCGACCAAAAATGCCAGATCCATAATCCACTCGAGGTCCGAGAGCTCGGGATAGTCCTTGCCCTTCTCTTCCATGAACAGTTTCACGGCATCCAAAAGCTCAAAGAAGCAAGAGAGTACTTTGCCTTTTGACAGCCACCTCACAGTGCAGTGCAGCGGCAGGTCACCTGGAAGCCCTTGGTCCAACTCAGCGATGAGATTCCTGAATTGCCTGTGGTTAAGCGCATGTGTGCGGATGTAGTTGACGATTTCCATCACAGGCTTCATGACTTTGTCTAAATTCAATGATTTAGACACGAGTTGCTCCCTGTGGATGATGCAATGGAAATTCCAAAAGTCGGGAAATGTTTGGTCAGTTTTGCACAGCCCCACAAGCCCGTTCACGGATCCGATCATGGCCGGCGCTCCATCCGTGGCTATTGCAGTTAGTTTCGCTATGGGCAGGTTTGCTTTTGCAAATGCAGCCATCATTGTTTCTTTCACATCTATGCCACGGGTTCTGTCTTTTAATGGCACAATATCAAGGAGTTCTTCTTTGATCATACA
>JBBMFX010027789.1:0-12138 GCA_037832545.1 Rhabdalestes septentrionalis | reverse complement strand
GAGAGAGAGAGAGGGATAGAGAGAGGGGGAGAGAGAGAGAGAGAGAGAGAGAGAGAGAGAGAGAGAGAGAGAGAGAGAGAGAAGCTCAGAGAGAACGAGAGACAAAGGGAGAGACACAGAGACAGTGAGAGACAGAAACAGAAATATATATATAGAGCGACAGAGAGAGAGAGATTGAGAGAGAGAGAGATAGACAGAGTGAGAGAGAGAGACAGAGATTGAGAGTGAGTGAGAGAGAGAGAGTGAGAGAGAGAGAGAGACAGAGAGTGAGAGAAATAAAGAGAATGAGAGAGACAGAGAGTGAGAAAGAAAGAGATAGAGAAACTGGAGGGGGCATTTGACTTGCTTTGACTCTGTAAGCAGGTCGGACACATTCAGGTCAGTATAATGTCTTCATGTGTCTCCCTGCAAACTGTCAAATGCATCACAATTTATCTCCAAACAGTAAGAGACAGCCACCTTGGATCAAAAGACCCACCGCACTAGACGAAAAAGCCCCCAAACGTGGTAGAAGAGGGTGCCCAAAAATAGATGCCATCTGATCTGCAGATCAAAAGGAGGATGCACTTCTTGCACGCTGAAGTATTAGAGGAAAATACACAAGGCTTACTAACGCAGATGACGGAAAATTATATTTCATAAATATAATTTACAAAAAGGCATGAAAAACATCAGATATTTAAATGAGCTGCTAATGACTAAAGTTGCAGATTTGCGCAGAGAGGAGTTTCGCCTTCATGTTGCAATTCTGAAAACAGGCAGAGATAATGACTTTGCCGATCATTAATCTCCATTGCTATTTAAATGAGCTCATTAGTACAGCCATTGTGCCTCATTACTATCACCAACCTGCCCTTAAAATACCTAGGACCCATGCACAACACACATACATCCACACACACACACACACACACACACACACATGCACTTAAGTCCTTCTTGTAAACCTATGCCTCTAAACCTAAATGTAATGACGGTGCCTAGTAGTCCATTTTCCAAACAAACTGAAGGATGCCTTACGACGCATTATTAATGGAAGGTGCTGAGATACAAGATATCCAGGATACGCAGGCCAGCCAGATGTTACTAATCCACAGTGATCAAGTAGAAGGGATACAGCAAATATGAGTGGGACAGAAATTCTTAGGTCTTGAATTGAAATCCTCTGGCAAAGCATCTAATAAAAAGCTGGACACAGGATGAAATTAGGTACAATTTTGTGCCGTGAAGACTGAAAACTGCCTTGAATTCCACTTATGTCAACCCCTGTGTACGGTACAGATGGGGTAAATGTACATTCTGAAACTTAAAAAATATTTACATACTTCAAGATTGTTTAACTACATAAACTGTTTATTAGCGACTTTCATATACTTAAAAGGCATTGGAATCATAATATGTAGCAGCAAAATCACAATAATAATATTTTATCCATATCATGCAGCCCTAATGAAGGGGTTGACTAACCACAGATCTAATTTTATCTGCAGTCCCAACATCATCAAAGTCAGAACTCAAATTCAACAGTTGTATAGTAAGGTACAGTCTGGGTCATGTTGCCTTGATTGACAGCAAATCTAACAAAGCTGTATCGGATGTGCAGGGTGAAGGAACATGAGGGAAACTGAGCGTTTGTGCAATTGACCCCACATATGAGCACCACCTGACTGCCACTCTGCTCTACTCTCAGGACAGAAGCTTGTCAACCACATTAAATATGAACATCATCAGCCTTTTCCATGGTCCTGCTTTTATTTCCACAGTGTACAAATAACCATGGCTGGTAAAGCATCTTAGCTTAGCTAAGTTTTAGACGATAACGGTAAAATGTTGTTTTGTCCAGTTTCATTATTTATACTCCTAAACTACCAAAAAAATACATCAATCACATGACGTGTTACATATTTGTGTAGTTTTACTGCCATCCACCTTTAAGCCCTGAATGAATCACACAGGTTGGAAGAAACTGATGTGGTCAGGGTTTTTCACACAGTTCACACAGACCGGTCCATTATGAATGCCAAACTGCCCTCACAATATTAATCCACATCCCAAAACTGACTCAACCTATTCTTGTTTTGGTGAGTTATTTGTAAGTCACTTTCTGACCCGCCTCACCCACACCGGCTAGATTTTTTGAATAAGCTGATCCAAACCTGCCCGATCTACAGGTCAACCAGCACATCAACAGAAAACGCACTGTTCTTTTCGGTAGACTCACACACAGTTACACAGGACTGTCTTATCACAGGAGCTTAAGGACACCAATGTGTTCTTAAATACGTAACAGTATGTAGCCTTTTTGTGCCGAGTCTGATGTACTGCATGTGCAGTGTTTTGCTTTGTATGTGTCCTTGCTTACTGTGTGTTTATCAGGGCAGTGATGACTTCTCTCAGACATTGATACTGTGCCCAGGAAGCTCCTGCTGAGCAAAAGCATACTGTAGTGGAGGAAGTGAGAGGCCCCTCTGTGTGTGTGTGTGTGTGTGTGTGTGTGTGTGTGTGCGCGTGTGCGCGTGTGCGCACACGCATGCATGTGCACTCTCTTAAAAGAAAAGAGTAAAGAAATCAAGTTTTTTTTAAAATGAGAAGAACAAGAAGAATGTGAGCAGGAGAAGAGCAGAGGGATGAATAGAGGATTGGTCTTGAATGGATGTGATGGAAGTCAGGCCTGCATTAATTCCACTGCAGATCAGCACACTGAAGCAGGGGGGAAAAAACACAGTAAAAATGGTAAAATCTCAAGAGTAACAAAAGAAAAACTAATGACACAATGTTGTACAGTGCTTAGGAATGAACAACAGTCTTTCTGGTTTTACCTCACTATTGCACCACCAGTGTGTCAGAAACACCATTATCACTCTGGAAAAATCAAAGCGCGCAACAACATGTGCCTTCCCTGTATGGTTTAGGTACAGCACGCTTCCTGAACGCCTATGGAAAAGTGCCTAAAGACGAAAACCAAAGGGCCAGACAGCGGCGAGAGTGTGGCTTTGGCATGTGACGGATCAACTGGAGGAAAAACAGAAGCGACTGCTCACGGCCGCTGGGGAACGTCTCCGGCCCCTGAACCATGTAAACACTTCCACAGCACAGCTCAGGGTGCCTTTTATCTCCTGTTGGACCGGGCCAAGTACCTGCCCTGCACAAAACGGGCCGCTGCCCCCTTTTTCCAACACAAAGTGCCAAAGACTGTAAACACACTGAGTGTCAGACAAAACGTCTGCTCTGTTTTGACTGTTGGCTTGTAGCGGACGGTGTCAATACAGGATATTTAACTGAGGCTAATGGTGCCTCTGTGGTTTAATCCCATTGTGTGTGTTTAAGGGGGGATCTTTAAAAGGGCTTTGCTTCTGAAGAAATAAAAAGAGATGAGATTTTTAAAAACTGCCACTGCTGGACCGGTTTCAAGTCTGAACAATGGGCAAACATAAGCCTATTTACTATTATTTGCTCTATGCTACACAAGGAAGCTTACAACCACACACACAAACACAAACACACAAACACAAACACACACACACACAAACACAAACACACACACACACACATCTGTTAAGTACATCCATGAGTGGGTCAGTTTAGAGGTTAGACCACATGTTTTTCTTTCATAGCCCTATATCAGTGTTTCCCACACATAGGATGCACTTGGGTACCCCGTCTCCCCGCCCACTGGTACAAGGACAAGTATATTTTGTCACACTTAAACATTTTCCAAAATCATTTCAACCATTATGAATAAACAAAGAACCAGGGTTTATGCCATAAGGAGTAATGGCTATAAATTCAGTCTGAAAATTAGACAAATTAACCGTCTCTGCTTGTCACAATTTTATTGTACATGGGATCTTCAGGCTACAACAGTCTGGACATGTGACGTTCCAATTTTACAACATATACTCACTACAGAATACGCAATATTGTGCCGTATGAGTGAGGGGGCTGCTACGCCCCAGTACGCGCACAAGTGCTTTTCCACTAATTTTGTCACTTTCCGTTATTACGGTACATCTATGTCCTCATCTACTTCTGTGGCTTAGTCGTGTTTGGTTCTAAATGACGATTTTACAACTGTTTTAGAACAGCTGAGTTAGAGTAGGGTGTGTTTCAATTAACATCAAAACCCAGGTAACACCACTGTCGAAGGAACGAATCTGTGTCGTAACTTAAGTAACCCCTGTTTTTAGAGATGCCCCGATCAGCATTTTTGGGGCCGAACACCGATTACCCATTACCAAGCTCATGATCTGCCGATCACTGTCGATCACAGAATGGCAGGGGAATGGGAAACTTGTATCTATAATCTAGCACAGTTTGCACCATTTGTAGAAATGAAAATAACTAAATTAACTATATTGAAATAAAAACTGTAGAAATAAGCTAGAGTCAAGATCTTGAAGAACCACCAAGTGTTTATTTTAGAAAATGAGAACTTAAGGCTACTGTAGGCCATCTTTCCCAAATAAGGCAGAGTAACTAAAATTATTCCAAACAAAAAGGGGTCAGGCAGACTAACACACATCAGATCAGATTATATTTGATTTTATAATTGGCAGCAATGTAAAACTTTTTACACCAAACTGGCTACTGCCACAAAGGACAAAATTATGGCAAGTGTTTCTCTGTTATTATTATGAACGTCTGATGTATTTGGTTCCTCAAAAAATAAAATAATGTAAGCTACAGTAACCCAAATGAATTCCATAATTCTGAACGTGATGTCTTTCCACCTCGTACTATCCCTGCTGTCTGGTTCATGTCGTTTAAATGCATCACCCACAGTCGGCTGGTTGAGGGATGGGGATGTTGTTGGCTTTGGCTGGTTTAGTTTCTCATACTCCGCATGTTCAGTTGTATGGCGTGTTCTAAGATGCCTAATCACGTTAGTGGTGTTAAAATGCCGTTGCTTGCTTCCACCTCGAGGGATTTCATCACAACATACATTGGTAACGGCTAACTTTTCATCAGATGGGAGGACTGTTAAGCTCCGCTCTGCTGTTGTTGTGCGCTGTGTATGCACGTGTAAAAAAGTTGCGCGAGTAATTTCGTCAAGTGAACGGCATTTTTGATCGGCGCTTTTGGGGTTCGCCGATCAAGCTATTTTTAGCCAATATCGGCTGATCATGATCGGTGGCCGATCATGATCGGTGGCCGATCAATCGGAGCATCACTACCTGTTCTATAATTAATGCTGGGTAATGATTACATTTAAAAAAATCATGATTCATCTCATGATTCTCATAATTCACACGCAAACTCCAAAAATTCTAAAGGAGTGTATTTTGCACTTTCATTTTAAAATACTGAACAAAAGAGAAATAACGTTTGGTTTTCAAACACTTTAAACAAATAAGGAGCTTCTTAACAGCAGTCTTCCCTTCAACACAGTTGCAGTTAAACATTAAATGTAATCAAAACTAAAACTAAAGCTTTTTATAGAAAAACAACTACCCTTAGAAGTACCCTCAGCGTCTCAAGCATGACTGTCTGAACAATTACGGACGACACCTGAGACATAGCACTGTGCGCACACCCAGATCACCCAAAGCTTCTAAAACAGTAGACATATAGGGCGCAGCAGACGCAATATGCAGCAGTAAAATTGCAATACTGATATTTTGTCCATGTTGTGTATTTCAAGTGTTTGATGGCAACACAATACTAGGCAAGTGGTTTTAATATTATGCCTAATTCAACATAGACTGTTTTTAACTTCCATAATTGGACTATATGGAGTGAGGTGTGAATATGTTTTGAAACTTTGTTTATGTGCAAACGCATCTTTTTTTTTCCATGACAGATAAAATATTAAAGGGCAAAAACACACTCTCAGAGTGACCAAACGACAGAGAGCAGACACAACAGAACAGCTTCTTCACGGCAAGCCTGTTTGCTTTCTGGAAAGGAAAACCTCCTGTTTCGTGTCCCATTTGTGACCTGATCAAGAGTGTAGATTTTCCTAAGCAGCTGCTGGATAACATGCATTATATAAAAGGTGTTGAATTCCTTCAACAAACTGGTCACCAGTCTTCACCTGCTACTACCGGCATAAAACATGCATTAGTGTGGATGTGTGCGTTACTCTGGAGATAAAACAGAACTGTGGCTCAAAACACGTGTACAGCACAGACCTAAAAGCTCAGGAAAACGGAGCAGCCTGCCACGTTCATCAAGATGAAATCAAGTAGAACTAGACAAACAAGCCAACTGGCCTGATATAAACTGTGATGGTTAGTGGACTATTTAAATGAAAGTCCTGTGCCTTGGGTATGTTACTTTTCCAGTCAACTCAGATTTTATCATTAATGATCTGGACAACTCACTATATCAAATGACAACTATAAATAAATGACAAATTGGCATAACTATATTATCAGTACTGCAAAGGCCATTATCATATCTACACAATTAATTTAAAAAGTACTGTATACATAATATACAGACTCAAGTAAAGCCATTCAGAATGGTTTGAGGCAAAACAGTTAATGGTTAATGGTGTAAATATTTCTTCATAATGGTGGTGACAGGAACCATAATGCAAATTGAGATCACATTAATTTGAAAAGTATTATATGCCCCACATTGTGCTGAAGGCACCCCTCCAACATGACCCCTTGCCAGACAATAACAATACATTTAGGTTCATCATGAAACTGTTTTTCAGGTGTCTGGTTCCATTCGCTGCAACTATAAAGTTTCTCTAGAACACATCAAGCCACACTGAAGCTCTTACTTTTTATCTTAATGTAATTGTGGTCAAATCTAGATGTTGCACAGCCCTAATTTAGATGCAGATGAAGCTAATGCTCCTGAGCTTGTGCGCCTGGCAGTCCGTCAGAGCAGCTGTCTGGTTAATATTCAACAGCGCTGGATAACCTGCCTTTGGAAAAATCAGTGAGACAGAGTCTGAAGCCACAGCGTGGCTCTAAAAGCCAGAGCAGCCTGTAATTTATAGCCTTCCAGACAGTCATCAGGCCAACAGATCCCACTGCAATGTCCAGTAGCCCTAAACTATCAGCACCGATCAGTCGCCCTTTCAGTTCAGCTTTACAATTTCCAGAATGAGAAATGCAACTTGTAGGACTTTCACCTTCTCAGCTGAGGGTTTTTTTTCTACAGGGCAAATAACTTTATGCAATTTTCCCCCTGGCTTTTCTCAGGAAAAAAAAATACACGTTTCTGCTTTCACATAAATCACTCCATCTACAACTGCAAAGGTTTTTTTTTTTTCTTTTCACAATACTGGCATTTGTGGCACTGATCACTGCCATGCAATAAAGCCTGCCATAAGGAAACAAATCCTCTAACCAGTCAATGTTTTTCAATATAGTACCCTGACCAATCAGAGGTATAGATATATAGGGTTTCTGGGTTTCTGGTGTCCTCACACAGAGACACACATGGGCACCACACGCACACACGCACGCACACAATATTATATGAATTCGATTATTCTAGCACAATGTCTTTATTAATTTATTGTGTTTTAATACTTCAGAAAGTGTATCACAGTCGAAACTTCCGTCAGTATAATCGGACGTCTGGCATCTTAAGAGTTTGGAGCAAATAAAATTCCCAGCTAGCAGCTTATCTGCATCAGAAAACTTTACAGATCCCAGAGGAAATTGCTTTGTTTCATTTTTTTTTAGCTATTTACCACAGTGGTCAGAGGTGATTCAGGGCAAGCACTTTCAAAAAGCTGCTCAGGGAACCAGAGTAAAATCACACACTACTACAAAACTTCTGCTCAGGGAACCAGAGTAAAATCACACACACTACTACAAAAATTCTATCTCGATGTCACCTATATTTTTGCTGAGACTACATTAGGTGTTTCCAGTTTCAGAAAGGAAGGTTAAATCCTGCCCAAACTTGCTCAAAACACACCTACTGAACATGCTGACCGACTGCAGATCTGTCAAGATACAACGCTTCACTCTAAAACCTGATATATGTATTTATAGGTTCAACACAATTTTTGATAGAGGTTTTGATTTGATCTGGATTGTTATGTCTTAAATATAAAGAATTGCATTGGATCTAGTAAAAAAACAATTAAACAAAAAAATTTATTAATTAAAGAGTGGGTGTGTCCGTATCTTAAGCCCAATGTACTCTGCCAGGCTGGAGCCAGAGGTCTGGTTTTGATTAATGACAGTAAGGGAGGAACAGTGGACGTTGCAATGCAAAAATGGGACGTTTCCTGTGCCACGTAACAACTTAAAAGCACAACACAAACGAAAACACACAGACTCCCTGTTTGACGCACAAATCTGTCCAACAAATATTTACATTTTGTGAAATCACTAGCAATTTTCCTATAATACACTTTTATACACTGTCTTAAGGGTGTATTTTTTATTTCCCCATTTATAGTACAGGCCAAAAGTTTGGACACACACCCTTCTCATTCAATGCGTTTTATTTATTTTCATGACCATTTACACTGGTAGATTCTCACTGAAGTCATGAAAACTATAAATGAACACATGTGGAGTTATGTACTTAACAAAAAAGGTGAAATAACTGAAATATGTTCTATATTCTAGTTTTGTCAAATTAGCCACCCTGTGCTCTGATCATCCTGTTGAACTACTCAAAATCAAACAAGTACTTGAAGTTAGAAGATTAGAAAAACACAAGTCTGGTTCCAGTTTTCTCCTAAGCATGGATTTGTGACTCAACCAGCAGTTCCTGGTTTAACTTAATGACGTATCAGCTGAGCAGAACCTGGTATCTGAGGTTTTTGATGAGAACTAAAATGTAGAAATGGGCTTTCATGGTGATGTCTGGGAATGATTAAGCAAGCACACTCATACATATGATCATTATTTACTGTGTTAATATTATTGGTATGAATTCTAATATTAGCTTTTAAAAGGCACCGTTCGTGTTTGGTGTCTAAGACTTTTGCATGGCACTGTATGAATATGTGGCCTGTCTCTTTAAGGGAGTGAGAGCCTCAGCCACCCCCGCACGAGTAGGAGTGAAGCAGAGGAGGTAACACTCATGAGCTCCCACTCTATCCAAAGCAATAAAAAGTACCCTTTTTTTTCCCCCTCTTTCTCTCTACACCCTCCATTCTGAAAGCACTATCTGCACCTTCGGCCTAAAGAACAGCCAGACACATGCAGAACACACTGTACATTTTTCCCTGTGGAACTGAACGAAACTTACTCAAAAACTGAAGTCCTCAGAGACGAAAACCAGCAAGCACATTGTTGCTACATACAGGAAAATATCTTAACCCTTAAAACCCTGAGGGTATTTTTTCTCGTTACTCCATTAATTGTTCTTTTCTGATATTCAAAGCCTTAGACAAAGTGTAATATAATTTTCAGCAAACCTTGCTAAATTAATACAAATCATTTAAGCCACAGTTACAACACAACATTATTGTATATTGTAAAAATCCACCAACATAAATAGTAAAGTTTTTGGAATTCTTCTGCTAAACCCACACAATAGTGTTATAATATCGTATATCATATAACTATGACAGTCTGTCACAGGTCATTCACAATGTAACTTTACTTGAAATGTGTAGATTTAAACAAGTCTAAAATTATAAACACATGTTTGGGAAATCCTCCTGGCGCAAGTTTCCTCACTTTCAGTTTAATTTACAAAAGCAGCCTCAAAAACAATAACCTTGTGCAGAATCTGCTATACATCAGCAGATACTCTGTTATCCAGATCAAAGTAAACACCAATTTGTCTCAACACGGTTCAATTCGAATAGGGTAATCAATTTTATTTAAGTAATCTTGAAATCAGTGTTACAAATTATTTTGTCTGCTAAACGTGTTTGTTTCTGTACATCCTTAACAGACTTATGTGCTTTTAACTAAATGCCTTTTTGGATTTAAATATGATTACCATCATTCAGGATGTGTTTTCAAAGTGCCGAGAAATGAATACCCAGCTCTGCTTGGGCTTCAGTAGAGCCCTGTATTTGCTGCTTTTGCCAAGATGAAGGCCAGTGTGGGACAGAGAGGGAGTCCCTCACTCTGTTGAACCCGCTGACTGCACATGCCCTCTTTAAAAGTCTGCCATCTGCCTGGATTAAAATCATAAAGACTCACAGTTGGAGTCTGGAAGAGGAGCCACAGCAAATGCTGGGCAAAAAGTAATGCACGGCTGCCAGGAGAATACAGCAAATAGCGCATTGTATGTAGCTGCACTGGCTTTATTTTGAACGACTGAAAGAAGAAAAAAAAAAAAAGCAACTGTCCCACACACTGGACATCAGGCCATTCATGAGTGCTCCCTGCTCACGTCAAAAAGTGAACTGTGAATTGCTCGTCAGTCTTGGAAGAAGCTCTTAAGTGCCACTGAATTCCACGTAAGGCCATGTTGCTAAGTGCCAGCGCGGTGAACTGAGCCGGTGCCAAAACGCTTAACAGCTCCGAGGCGATGCAGATCCAAAGTCCCAGCAAACAAGTAGAGTGAGTGTTTACGTAACATGTTTCAGGCTTGGCAGCTCTGCAAAAGCACTAACGACAACATTAGAAGGGCCTGTGCTGAACAGGATGGATCAATTTGCTTCTTTAACCCTTTAACTAGGAATGGCAATACAGAAAAGGAATAATTTCAAGGGTTTTTTTTTCTTTCATTATTATGTTTTAGGATTACACACAACATACCAGTAACACATAACACTGGGCAATTTTTAACCACCTCACATCAAGAGTTAAAATCATTGCAAGTCATGTAGCCATATATTGTCATATGGGGGTTTTCCATTGACTGGTAGCAGCTTGGTTTGGTTCAACTCTACTAGCTTTTTGGCTTTTTTACATTACCATTCTTGTGGGGATTTTCCTCTGACTGGTACCAGCTAGGTTAAGTTCAGTTCAGTTCTACTCTCCTCAGTTTGGTTTCGGACCAACAGTTTTCCACTACATATTAATGTAACTGGTTGCTATTGCGACCACAAATATGTAGACAAGAAACTCCAATATTTACACGTCATCATTTAGTATCAGTTCAGCATGCTTGGAAACTCTGCGAAGGTTGTACCAAAAATGGTACCAGATTTTTATAATGGAAAAGCAAAAAAAATAAAGTGAGTAGAGGTTAGGGTTAGGTTTTGACTGACAAAATACACGCTGGCGAATAGAAAATTGTGTATTTTTTATTTTTTGGCAAGCTGAAATGCTGGCAGCAGGAGAGACTGCTCTCCTATTTCTGATGTCGGAACCGCAAACAGGAGGCGATGGCAGCCGCAGACGGGTCTGGAGGTTGAAGCGGCTCTTGAACTGCTGGACCCAGGCATGATTGCTCTGATGGAGGCTTTTTTCATGCTCCACTACATCTGTGCTCAGTTATGTCTCACAACCTCCATCAGGCTGCTGAGTTATGACTCACCCTAACGGCACTCTGGGGGACAAGACTGCTTCTAAATCCAGAACCTTATACCCCCCCCCCCCCCAACCCGTGTCTATGTTGCCTGCTTCCACTGAGCACAAAATATGTGGTCTAGATGGGCAAACCTTACAGGAAGGAAAATCGGGGGAGTGCAGGCAGGTCAGGCGAGCGTCTGGAATTCTTCAGCGGGTTAATCAAGGTTTAGCAGAGCAGAGTTGGAGACGTGCCATGTTTGAGTCTTCGTACTTGAAACTAAAACCTTGGTCTCAAACACACTTTCTCAGAAAAAAAAGAAAAAAAAAAGCCAGAGTATATCCTTTTTCTCAATAATGAGACCAAGAGTGGTGTGGTTGAAGGGGCGGTAATCATTACCGTCCTTTGAAAGCCACATATCATGGAAAAAAAAAACCTACATTTCTGTAACAAAAAATATATATTTAACTTGAATAGAAAGTAATAAAACTATGTAGACATGTGTTTTTCCTGCAAAAGTAGCTCTGTTTGAACACTTTGCTTTTGTGAGGTCACAAAAACCCAAGACATTTACATATAACTGCCTATTTAACTACAGTTTAGCTCCACTCACTCCTTTTCCAGTTAGAAGTGTTTCAGGATGGACTGCTTCTTAAATTAGACACAATGCTTTTAACTGCCATAAATGTAAATTATGTCAATTTGTTTCATTTATTGTGTTCATGTATGTTTTTTATTTCCTTTTGGGGTAAGAACTAAGTTTTATTCTGTGTTGCGCACGGGCCCTTTAAGTGA
>JBBMFX010027750.1:0-12140 GCA_037832545.1 Rhabdalestes septentrionalis | reverse complement strand
ACTTAAGGCTTTACGATTACTCCAGAGCACTCGTAGATCTACGAAGATTTTCAAGTGCTACTTAAGTTACGATGGTTATGGGAAACAGACCGTAATTTTAAGATCAGTCGTAAGATCATTGTTACGAACTACTTAGGCTTACGATGCTTTTGGGAAACGCAGCCCAGGATGTTTTAGTGTGCACTCTGCTCTGTAATTGCATTTTGATGGACATATGGAATGCCATCAGCCATTTTACACTAAGCATTTTACCAACCACCGCCCGATCCGTTCTATGCATTTTCTGTGCACAGAAGGTTCTATATGACATTTTTGTTGTCCACAAAATCATACTGTTTGTAAAATATTATTACATATATTCATAAATAGATGAATAAATATATATAAATTCATGGTGAGCAGTTGACAGTGATGACAGTGGCTTAAAACACAGTAAAGTTGGTTTTTTTGGTGTTTTTTTTTTTTTACGATGGTAGTCTCATATTTAACAATACATGTTTGATAGTTCGTATACACAATCATGACTAATCCCTAATAATTACAGAGCATACATATAAATCTTAAGTTGCTATTCATATTTACAGAATTATGATTATTTACCATGTCTATTTAGAAACAGTATGTTTTAAAGGATGAGGGCTTGTGGGAAATAAAATGATTGAGTTAAAGTAAATCCTCGTTCTATTGGTTAATGACTTAGAAACACATATAGAGTCACACGGTCAATCTTCATGGGTTGTTTGGATTTTCCGTGGTTTACAGGAAACTGCTTGGGTGAGGATGGCTGTGACGCTCTTAAAGAGTTTATGGACAGTGTGAACAGGGCAGATGTGCTTGGGTCACTCAGGTATTTTGCAGGGTTTTGCCTAAAATATATTTTCTGTGATTTTTTTTTTCTTTCTGTTTTTTGATGTCTTCACCAACATATTGTCATTTCATAATTACTTAACTTTGATCTTGATCCTTTTGGTTTGACCTGTTGTGTACATCTCTTCAAGGGCCCTACCAGACCAGTGTCTGAAACCACTTGTCTGGCTGAATGGGTCTAATGCTTGCTGTCTGAAATGATGGCGAGGAAGCAGAAGCACCTGTGTTTAGGAGATTTCTCAAATGTTTCTGCCAATCTATTGCGCTTTACATCTATGTTTGTAGTGATGATGAAGGGGAGCCAGATGATGATGATGATGAGGAAGATGGGGATACTGATGATGATGATGATGATGATGATGATGATGATGATGATGAAGATGATGAAGAGGAGAACTGTGTGAATGGGACAACAAACCATGGCCAAGCTGAAGGAAGCCCAGTAAAGGTAAAATAGGCTTTGAATGATGTTCTTTTAGAATTCTTGCAATAACAGTGGGATCTACAGCTTAACTTCATGAACATATTTTTGTATTTCTAGTTTATGCAATAGCAAACATTTACTGAGCATAACTGAAGACATTTCATGGAATGATGCAGATCCATGACCACTGTTATTTAATCATGAGTGTCATAACTAGCCAGGAGTGCAAGAGCACAATTGGCCTCTTTTTCTCTGGGTGAGTAGGATGGCCCTACCCCTGACCTGATCACTTGGCACAGTGCTAGCTATCTAAAATTGGCTAGTATTGTTCTCCATGTGT
The DNA here is from genome assembly GCA_037832545.1 of Rhabdalestes septentrionalis. Lineage (NCBI taxonomy): Eukaryota > Metazoa > Chordata > Actinopteri > Characiformes > Alestidae > Rhabdalestes > Rhabdalestes septentrionalis. The sequence continues at coordinate 10,509 of JBBMFX010027750.1, read as the reverse complement.
GTTACATTTACAGAAGATGCAGTGATGAAACTTAGTCCTGCTAGACTTCATCCTTTCAATGTTGGTTGTATCATTGTGTGTTTCCCGGAGTTCTAGCCAGCAAATGTGTTGAAAGTGTATGCAAATTCAGGTCCGCACAGACTATACACTATTTTTGACAACAGACGCATGATAGTTCAGCTCTGTTTTACCTAAAAATAACAACAACTGGGTTGAAAAAATGGTTTACAATCAGACAACACTGCTGGTGCCAAAAATCTTCTCATCTGAAGAGGTTGACAAAGGAGAATTATGTACAACACGTTTAATTTAATTGAGCTTAGCATTATAATCCACTTTTATAAAATAAGTGTTTTGGTTTTTGATATTAAGATTCGTGTGGAATCAACTCCCATCAGTTAATGTTAACTGTTATTGGAATCGGAGTCTACTACAGTTTCTGTAATCAAGTTACATGGCTGTTTATTTGGGTAGTTGTGGCTGTGTTAGTCTGTGCACAGCATGGTTGATGCATCTTGTTGATGTAAATATAAAATGTTGATGTAAACACAAACACTTGATGTAAACATAAATGTATGTTAATGTCTTATTAAAGTCACAGTAGCTGCTTTATGAAGATGAATGAAAAAATAAACCTACAAATCGTTCAGCTCTTGATGGAATTCAAGATAATAAACACCACCACATTTCTCCACAGGTGTCTCCCTGCAGTCCTGATCTCTTATCCTTCCTTCACTCCCCAACTTCAGATAAATTGCTCAATCTGGGAGCTAAAAGAACGCAGGTCATTGAGCAGCAGGTACAACAGATCTCCTGGGCAAGCGCCTGTTTTATATCATTATATTTACAGAGCAATTCCTTTCTAGACCAGACTAAAGTTCAGTTTTTGTGATCTATTTTGAAAAGAGTTTCTAACTCTTTTTTTCTAACAATCTGTCATTCAATGTGACAGCTTAACTTTTCAGATGCTGCTAAAATTGCAGAAGTGTTTCTCCAGATCTCCTCAGTGTATAAAGAAGAGGCAGAAGTGAAGCAAATCGTTTTCGAAATGACTGGTATGAACCCAGTGTATACTTTCATAATGTGAAAATAAGCAGCGTTCCTTTCATTGAATACTGAAACCCTCTTCCTCTATATTACACAGATACCCTTTTGAGGAAAGCCTTTTCCAGTCCTCACTTCCAGCCGTATATTTTTACCTCTTCACTAATGGTATACCTGGGGCTCTTAAAGGTACCACTTGTATGTTGACCTGACTCTCTCCCCCAGATTACTGTTGATGTGTCTTGGTTCAACACCTGATTTGCTTGTTGCTACATGCTACTTTGTCAGGGGGAGGCGAAAATGAAAAAGGTGTGTGTCTTGCCTGGTCAGCTCACTGCACTGGATCACTGTGTTAAGCAGGACTACTTTCCTGTGGACCAGGCGAATGTTCTGGAGATTTTTTTGTCTCGGTAAGGTTTTTTTTTCTTCCCCCATTAATTAATTAATTTTATATTAACTAAGCTTTTCAATATCCAGTTTTTCATGGTATGTGTATTTCTCTTTCAGAAATGGCAAAGTCTTGGAATCTTGTTCCAATGCTAGAGATGCACTCAAAAGTACACTGGAGAACAGGATCACTGCTTAGTGCCTTGGGTTGTGTACAGTCAGTAAATACGCACAAGGGTCAAACGCACAGGCAGAGTACAGAACCTGAAATGCTCACAGACTTTTCCATCTATAATTTGTAAACCACTTGAACAGTTTTTGGTAATCTGTTGACCATGATGAAAAGGTTTTTAAGGTCTGAAATTTCTAAAGTGCAGTGAAAATTTGTGCCTAATGATTACATACAAAATTGAAAGCCAACTTATATTTGGGAAAAAAAAGATCTTCATGCACAATTTCAGTCTGATTTAACCACAGAAATAAGACATTTTTAGTGGTCTATTTTGTTGCATTTAAAGATCATTAGATGGTGAGTCTAAGTAATGAAGGCCAGAAAAAACAGCCTCTTTCTTTTAATTGCAGATTATTAGTCATACATTTTCCAAAAAACAACTCGCTTTAAAGCATTTGGGTCTGTTCTTGTCTTTAGCGTATCTTAACCTCTATTTTCATACATAAAATACAAAAAAACGAAAAAGGTAATGGATGAAAATTGATCAGTGCAGAATAATTTAGTTAGTAGACTGAGCAACTGACCGATGGTAATTACATTGTGTTATAGTTCTACACTGATATATTTGACAAGAAGTGTGGAGTTAGGAGTAATGCTAGAATTGGTATTTTATAGTTTTTATAGTGAAATTATTCAGGGAACAGCTGGTTTAAGGGAATAGAATAAAATTGTGAAAAGCACTGTCCTCAATTTATGTTCTATATACAGCTATACAAATGCATTCCAGTGTATTTTAATTAAAGAGAGAAATTATTTTTGTGAGTGAAGGGCTTATTGTCTTAATTTCATGAGAGTTCATCATAACTTCACCAGCACATTGATGCAGGGGGCTACACTTCATTAATGGCCTGAATGATTGAGGTACAAGCCAGTTCACTTGAACTCTTGTGATGTTCTAATGAAGCATCAAAATCTATACTAATGATAATATACCGCTCATTATCTTGAAGTTTTAACCAGTAATTTGAGGTGCTTTTGTGTCCCCAAAAAAAAAATAAAAATATATATATACTGGCTTTATCCAGAGCATCTGTAAGATATGAGACCCCAGAGAAAAAAACATTTTGGTATTTGATTTTTTTAGGTCATTTACTGTAGTAGAAATGTGTTGCAGCTTCTTTTTTAATGCTTGTTCTTATGACCTGTTACTTGTAGTCGACAGATTGGGTCTTACACAATGTTAAAGTAAGATGGCGTCCAGTCTTAGTATTCTCAACAACAGGGTTGAAAATTAATTGAAAAAGAAAGTAGCGGAGTAGTTTTAGCAAATATAGAATTATATGGATCAATCTTTCAGTATGTTAGCTAATCAAGCTTTTAGTTGATTGTCTATTGTATGTCTGTGTGAATACATCTAGAACATGTTTGCCTTTCTACTCACTGTAACATCACCAAAGTAAGAGATCTAGATTACACGTCCTTTACCAGAATGGACTGTATCATCACTTTGTCTCTGTTCAGTCTCCTCAAAAGCTGAATTGTTCTCTGAACTTTTTGCTCTGCAGTCAGTTGTCTCCACCTCACCTCCTGACAGCTTTAAGTCTCGGAGAAGATAGTAAGTCTTGCTTTCTACTGCAGAGGATCTTTAATAAAAGTTAGCTTTGAAAGGGTTAAAAGGATTGCATGCATTAGCGTTTACATTTATCAGATGATCTTATCTAGAGTCATATACAGTATTTGTACAAAAGTATTGTGACAATTTTGGGACTATGACTGCCCTTACTTCCAGTGAAGGGCAATCTCAGCGCTCATACACACCAAGAAATTCTGGACAATGCCATGGTTCCAAATTTGCCGACACAGTTTGGGGAAGACCATTTCTATTCCAGCATGACTGTGCCACAGTAATCAATGCAAGATCCAGAAAGACATGGTTGAATGAGTTCTGTGTGGAAGAACTTGACTGGCTTGCACTGCGACCTGATCTCAACCACATACAGCACATCTGGGATGAACTGTAACAGGGATTTAGAGTGTTGAGGAAATTCACATTTTAATCATTTATTTCTTTATTTTCTTTATTCCTTTACATGTATTCACACTCAGTATAAAGTCAGTGGTTCATTTATTCAGTTCCTGATTGTTGTGTGATTCATTAAATGTTAAGCAGAAGTCATAAAGTTAGGGACCTATGGTCTCCATACCTTACATCTTAGAAGCAACTTTGAGTAGTATAGTCAAAAGTCCTCTGGTCAGTCAGGAGAACAACATGTGTTTTTCCTTCCGCTGTCTTCTGCTGCAAGTAGCAAGACATTCCGACGCCTGATTCTGATGCCTAGTCATAACATGTGAGTCTCTGAAACTCGCTTCATGGTCAAGCATCCCTGTCTTGGTACATTATGTGGGTCAAAGGTAAAGCAGCTGCGGAAGGAGAGTGACTATGCAGTAAGCGTCCATTTTTCTGATTTTTCATGAGTAAAGCAGTCCGTTGTAATTTTTGGCTGGGTCTTCTCACCTTGTGTCGAGCAAATTGTGCCGACAAGAGTCAGCACTTCCCAGGGGTGCCGCCAGGGGGGGAAAGGTTAGAACGATTCTAGGGGCCCAGCACTGACATGGGGCCCTGTTTGGGGCTAGTTATATTATCTTATTTTCCAAATATTATCTTACTAAAAGGGGGGAGGCCTAATTCTAATCTTTCATGGGGCCCAAGGTAAATGTGCTACAGAATGAATGGATACCGATTCCCACAGAAACTCCAAAATCTTGTCTTCCCGGAAGACTAAAAGCTGCAAAGGAGGACAAACAATATTAAAGTATGTGAATTTAAATGTAATGCCATTAAATTCCCTGTTGGAATAATGGTCAGGCAGCCTAATGCTGTTGTCCACATATGTGTGCACGAGACAAAATGTCCTCCATGCTACTATATAATTAAGAGTTGCTACAAGATTCTGCCAAAGAAGTAGTGCAGAACCAGGAACCTATAAAATAACACACGTTTGTTTTTTGGAAAGTTTGTGTTAGTTTATGACATGAACATGATGTTATAGTGCTCAGTATAGGGGGTGGTCTTCAGTCTCCTTACTGTATATTATACTCTGTAATGTATCACTTAACTCCCTCATTGCCATACAATTTGGAAGATGCTATGCCTAACATTTTGAAAAAAACACACGTGCTCTGTTGGACAGAACCACCCAATTATGGCATCGCTGGAAAGCGCAGTAAGACTCCAAATAGACTGGACAAATGATGCTTGATTCAGAGGTTACGTCAGTGATCTATTTTAAACTCATGTCTCTAGCAAAGGACAACATTTAGTGACTTGTGGTTGCTTGGTAAAAAGTATTTTAAAATGTTATTTTATTTTGGTTGGTCTGTGGTTCTGACGGTGCAGTAACATTGGAGTTGTATTCTGAGGTGGACGTGCTGCAGCGAAACTTCAGGACTCGCTGCTGAAAGGCTGTTCAGTTTGGGCACTAGAGCACACTGGGCACCAATGAAAGGGGGGATAAGTGAAGTTTATTTTGTGTGGGGAGAGAGCTGTGGGAGGACTAGTGAAATGGACAGGACTCATTACTGGCAGCGGACGGATCTTAGTCCTGGTCTGTGAGTAGCTATCCTCTCTCTCTCTCTGTATATATGTGTATGAATAACGTTTGCTCAGTTTATTGGTGATTTTGCGCTTTTACGCACAGTGAATATGATCGAAAAAATACGTAATTATAATTAATGTAGTCTAACATAAAACAAATAAACAACAGGTTGGTGCTGGTAGCCGGAGAGCGCATTTCTTAGTTCCACGGCTACTTTCCAGCTTTGGGTGAAACACTGCGCCTTTGTGTACAGCCGGTACGGCCATTGAGCTGCGGTCTGACACACACACACACACACACACACACACACACACACACACACACACACACACACACACACACACACACACACACATTGATCTGACTTGTGCAAATTCCTCCGTGTGTTTCCTTTGCCATAGCTACATTCTGAGCAGCAGGTCTGCACCCTCGCTCTCAGGTATTTGGAAAATTGGCTTGTTTTCGGATGGAGTGATTATCATATTAATTTATAGCTGTGCCTGTTTCTCGTGAACTGCTAAGTGAATAGACCAGAATAAGCGTGTGTGTTCAGAGCACAAGGTAAGTCGCAGTTCTGAACTTAATAATATCTTGATTGACTGACTTCCATAATGTCCTCAGTGCTCTGCTTTCATGGGATTGTGCTCGATATTCCTTCTGTAATACCAACAAATCACGTTTTCGTCTGGGAAGAGGATTCCGCCAGATCAGAAGTAGAAGAGTGTACTTCACGATTCATTGGTTATTTGTCCCCTTTTCAGGAAGGAGAAGAGCAGCCGGTGGAATGTGAGTATGTACAGTAGAAGTTAATGCAGCCTGAGCAAACTGATCCAAAGCTGCATAGCTCTAAACACACTCACTCGACTGTTGCTTATAGAGGATCTCAGGTACCGCATAAACAGTAATAGCTTCATTTTATCCAGATTTACATTTATTAATTTGATATTTTATCAGGAGATAAAAAAAAAAAAGCCCTAACCAAACTGGGATAAACTAAATAAATACATTATTTAAAAAAAACTGGACCCAAATTACTAGTATCTAAATATTCCGTTTAATTATGTTTAGCATTTCTTAAAATAAACAGTCTTAACTTTATAATTAGAATAACAATTTTCTATTATCATGATAATGTAATGCTTTATTAAGATTTATTGGACACTCAGCATCTGTTTAATTTTCCGTTTAATTAACTGGACCCAAATTACTAGTATCTAAATATTCCGTTTAATTATGTTTAGCATTTCTTAAAATAAACAGTCTTAACTTTATAATTAGAATTACAATTTTCTATTATCATGATAATGTAATGCTTTATTAATATTTATTGGACACTCAGCATCCTCCATAAGTAAATTATGCCTGGTATTGTGAAACCATTAAAAACAAAAGTTATGTGCCAAAGTACAAGAATAATCTTCTGTGTTGTACAGACCAAGATGTGCAGCCTCGGAACGTGGCCAGTTGCATTGCTGATTATTCTCTGCGCCCATGAAGTGAGGTCAGGAAAGTGCACCAAATTCTGCATATGTGACAGTATTCAGCTTACAGTGGCCTGCGTCAACAAGAACCTAACTGAGGTTCCAATGGCCATTGATGAGGTACTGCAGTTCTGGAACACTGAATAGGTTCTAAAAGGAAAGAATAGCGATGATTAACCTGTTTGCACTTTCTAAAGCTTTGTCTGTTCCACTCCATCAAGATCACAGTAAAGCTGGACCTGAGAGGTAATAACCTACAGGAGCTTCCTACAGGGGCATTTCTACGCACACCTTACCTCACTCACCTGTCCCTCCAGCGAAGTAAAATACATAAAGTGCGAGAAGGTGCCTTCCGCAGTCTTGGCCGCTTGGTTTTTCTCAACTTGGCCTACAACAATATTGAGATCCTCTTCCAGGTGAGCAGAGCCCTATTCATGTATGAAATCTAGTGTATTCTTCTCATTAGTGCTACTAATTCATGTTCATGTTCAGTAACATTTACCCCACTTCGTTTTGATCACAGGAGTCATTCGATGGGCTATCCTCTCTGAAGCAGCTACTCCTTGACCACAACAGAATAGAGGAGATCCAGCCAGGAGCTTTCTCACAGCTGGGCTTTCTTAACCTCCTTTCACTGACGTACAACCAACTGGTATATATACCGAACCTGGCCTTTCAAGGCCTGCAGAATATTAAATGGTTGAGGCTCAGTCACAACGCTCTCAATAACCTTGACATTGAAGCCTTTGCTGGCCTATTCACACTTACACGTCTCAGCCTTGATAACAATGAGCTGCAGTTTTTCCCATCTGAGACCATGACCAGGTGAGACCTGTCCCATTGTACTACCGGAGTCAGTCATAACAATTGATAAAGATACAACTAGAAAAATAGAAGAAATAATGATATGCATTTTCATTTGGGCACGAGCAGTCATTCAACATTAAATGATTTGTGTCTGAAAGAATGTAAACCTCTAGAATGATAAGTTTATTATAATAGATAATGCCTTCATTTGGGTGACAGTCAGTGTGTCAGTGTGGGTGACATTGCCATATATAGGTAAACCAATATCTACTGAAGTCATATCTAGTAAGGCTGATCTTCACCACACAGGGGCAAGTCTGTGGGGTGCTGGGGGGGCACTGCCCGCCCAGGAACAAGCCCTGCCCCCCGTGATGTATGCTCTGTCCATCCAAAGAAAACATTTCTCCCCCCCCACCCCACGACATTCTGGTCACACTTTAGTCACCACACTTTTCTTCAGAACATGCCATGTCTCAGTGAAACGAAAAAAATTAATCGATCTTATATACAATTAATTGATCTTATGAAATTTATTGAAAATTTTCAAATTTTTACAAATGTTTTTTTCATGAGTTTGGATTCCTCCAAGCCACTGTCAGAAGAATGATCCACACCAATGTAAAATTCCCAGTAGCGGTCATTCAAGAAAATCACAGCAAGAGAATGGAGTGGAGTTTTCAGGCCTCCCATGCACCAGCTAGTGATATTTAGATCATACTGAAGGGTTTACAAACTTTCTGGCACCATTGTACCCACATAATATAGTTGTTGAAGATCATCAGAAGACTTGATTTATTCTAGAGAAAATTGCTTATGCTATGATTGTACTACAGGGCTACACAGACAAAAACTATATATATAAAAATCTCTCCAGGAAATATTCTGTAATACTTATACCATGCTATATACACATAATGCTGTGACCAGTAAGAGAGCTGTATATACATACTGTGGATAAATAAATGTAATTATTGGTGAAGTGGTTTAATAGGCAACACAAATCATGGTTTGGAGTCGATATCAGCTCTATATCAAGTTCATTATTGCACATAATAGTGACATAAGTTTGTATACTGCATATGATGAGTATTGTACTTAAGATATTGCACAAAATGATGACGATTTAGCACAGTGGCACTTAAAGGATTCAAAGGATGTCATTGTAAAATACTGTGCTACAGTTATGAATTGCAGGGAAATGTTTCTAAAATATCCATTGACACCTGAGGTCCCGAACGTCTGTTTTTAAAGAAGAAAAGAAGAAGACACACCCCTATTTCTTACCGTTTTTATCTTTCAAACTCTTGCTTCTCCTTCAGGCTCCCAGAGGTGACTCGCCTTGACTTGAGTTACAATCCAATGACCTACCTTGGAGATGAGGCAGTGTCTATGGCTAAGCTGACGCACCTCTTTCTGGATCACAACTCTCTGCAGGATTTTTCTAACTTGGCTGTTTTGCTTTGCCCACATCTCACCCACCTGGACCTCAGTCATAACCAGCTGCGTGTCTTGCAGCCTCTCGCTCTTGGCTCACCCAAACTTACTCGCCTCAGTCTGGCAGGAAATCCTATTTATTGCAGCTGTTATCTGCGTCCACTGCGAGAGTGGGCAATGCGGCAACGCGTTCGCCTCATAGGAGCATGTGGAGGTCCCCCACACCTGTCTGAGGAGAGCCTTGAGGCAGTGCAGCCTGCTGCTCTTCGCTGCCAGAGTCAAGAAGCCATGCTGAAAGCTGAGCTTGAAGAACAGAGAAGGATTCCAGCTCTACCCACAACTCCACCTCCAGACAAAGTCAAATGCCCAGCCAACTGTGTCTGTGAGGTGAGTAAGGATCAGGATTATAATCCCTATTTTTCAAGTACACAAGTGGGTGTGAAATTTGTGCATACAAATTACAAAGATTAATCAGCTGATACAAATGGAAGCAATTTATAACCACAAAGGGCATAAGAGTATACATATCTGACAGTATATACACATGTGAAAAGACATAACATCATGGTTGTTTACTGAAACATATGCAGGTAGCAGTTTCCCACAGCCATATTGCAAATCTTATATTTTATTCTAGGCTGAGAACCATCACTCATCCTGTGAGAACCAAGGCCACACAAAAGTTCCTCGAGGCTTCTCTCCAGACACTCGTTTACTGGACTTGCGAGGCAACCACTTCCACTACATCCCTGCAAACAGTTTCCCAGGTATGGCAGAGGTACTTTCCCTGCACCTGCAGCGCTGCAAGATCCATGAGGTGGAAGATGGTTCCTTCAATGGTATGAAAGGCCTGGTGTATCTCTACCTGTCAGAGAACGACCTTACATCACTAAGCCCGGATGTTTTCAAGGGACTCCCACAGCTGACATACCTTCATTTAGAAAAGAACCGCTTTACCCAGTTCCCCAGAGGTGCTTTCAAGCTGCTGCCTGGCTTACTGTCACTGCATTTGGAAAACAATGCCATCACCAAGCTTGAAACAGGGATCCTAATGGGTGCTGAGAAACTGAGAGGCCTCTTTCTCACCTCAAACTTTATTACCAACATTGCTCCCAGGGCCTTTGACCCAGCACCTGACCTTGATACACTGCACTTAGGCAGCAACAAACTAAAGGAGGTGCCAAGCAGTGCACTCTCAAAGACCAGAAGCTTGGCTGAACTTCGTCTGTCACACAATTCTATTCGCTGGATTGGGCCAGAAGCATTTTTGCCAGTTGCCACATCCCTCAGATATCTGTATCTTGATAACTTAGGTTTAGAAAAGGTAAGGCTTGACTATAAAATGTACTGCCCAAAAAAAATGTATAATATATATATATATATATATATATATATTAGGGGTGGAGACAAATACAAATACGTGATTCGTATTGGCACGAATTTTTACGAATACTGTATTGGACAAATACTTAAAAAAAATATTTGTATTCGGAACGCCACGCCCCCTCCCCTCCCTTCCCCCTCCCTTCCTCCGTCACACTCGCGCGGTTCGGGACTGGCGATCAGAAAGTCATGGGTCGATCCTGCA
>JBBMFX010027741.1:0-12140 GCA_037832545.1 Rhabdalestes septentrionalis | reverse complement strand
AGCCTAAACCTGCAGCTCAACAATAATCAAAATAAAGAAACAAATACAATTTTCAAAACAAATCCTTCCTTTGACGACACAAACACTGTACATATCGTAGGAACGGTATAACGTTTTTTGCGGTTTTGATACCTTGACTTTTTAAAACCGCGGTATACCTTGAAAGCGGTTATCGTCCCATGTCTACTTCTGACACACTTTACATTAGAGGTGTGCAATATGACAGTGTTAATTGTTATCATGATACTTTAAGCCATGTTATGCTTTTCTGAGCGTATTGTGGACTTCTTCAGTACCTAAGAACACTGAGCAGCTGCATTTCTCTATGCAAAGAAAGCTGAATTAATCCTGTTTATTTGATTTATCACAGTGTAGTGTGTGAAACTAAAAAATGTAGCATTTCAGCACAACACCATTGAGTTCTCTTTTGTTCATTCTAACATGAGGTGTTAAAATTAGGGAAACAAATCATTAAAATTGTGACATATTTGTGAAAATGTGTTGTATTAACGTGATATTATATTTTCACCATACAGCTCAGCCTTGTTTTATACCCTTGCTTTATATCTTGCTCTGCTACTGTCAAGTTATATTACATTTTGAGTTTGATAGGGAAATAGATTTTTTTCTTTATACTCCTGAAACCCACTCCAACACCAGTACTGGATATAAGATCAGTTTTTGAAGTCATTCATGCTGGCATTGCAGTTAAAACCATTGTGCTAAAGATGTAAAACAAAACATTAGTCGCCTCTTTGACTGGGCCTCGAAGGTTTTGGGTGGGTCACTAGTGAGGGTGGTAAAATCTGAAGGAGTTTACATCATTTCTTTCCTGTAATTCTCTCTCTCTGTTTGGTTTTCTCGTACCTCCCAGTGTTGAGGTGCCTGCATTCAGTGCTTCTGTAACATGTGTAAGACGACATTTCTGTGATAACCAAGTGTAAGGCATTACATACACTGCTTGCTTATTTTCCTTCAGTAGTTGCTTTTGTCTGATTTTGGATGGGTTGGTCATGACACACAAACCATGTAATTATTCTCAAATGAGTGAAATGAAAATGTGATGAAAAATGAAAATATCTTCTCTTCTGCCAAAAGGAGTTCATATATGACTATACTGCTTCAGCTTTTCCAAAGAAAGAGACACGTCACACTTTCCCCTCTCATTTTAATCCCTGGGTATCACAGTTCACAGGTACTCTGGAAGTGATGCTTTGGGAACTTGTCTGAAAGGAAGGTACAACGTTTTGCATACATGCCCTATAAAAGAATGTTGTTACACACAGACTCTGACATCATTAATGCAGGGTGGCGTGTGCTTGTGTTAATATCCATGGGTCATCTTGCATTCTCAGAATATGTGCACAAGAGACAACAGAAAGGAGAGATAACAAAAAAACCCCACAAAAGAATACCAGGAAAACCAATCAAGACAAACATTTACAGTCTAAGCTTGATTCATCTCATTTACAAATCATTTTATTATTCTAATACTTTCATTTGCATTTCTTGTTTGCATAATTATCTCCAAGTATATGGTTTCAGTACTTTAGCTTTTTCCGCTTGTAGAACGGCCTGTGTCATTAAAAAAACATCCCTGATTAGCGGTACTGAACACATTGTGTCTCTGTCATTGGCAGGTGTGCTATTGCTTTATTTGTAATGATTTCAGGTTTGATGAGAAAGTACATTTCTCAATCAGCATAAAAAATACATTTCTCCATCAGTTTCCACAAATGAGTGGCTGGTTCTCAGCAGTAGTGTATTTGAGGAAGCACTTTGAAACACTAAGGGTGCTTTTACATATGTGGTTTGATTCATTTGGTCCGGACCAAGGGAAACAAATGATACATTGTAGATTTTTTCTGCAGTTTTGGGTCCTTTTCACACAACACTTGAGTACTCTGGTCCGAACCACTTGAAACAAACCATAATGCAGTCACATGACAACATATACATCACTCCTTGGCCAGATTTGCCACTGAACGTATTTCCTAAACTGCTTTTCGATTGGTCAGAATTTATTTGCCTTAACCCTGTTCAACTGATCTTTTAAACCCCCTTTCCCTGAGCTGTTTGCTAAATAAGCAAATTATTGCCGTGTTCTTATGAGTTTTTGAAAGTTGGGACCTAATGTGGTCATTGGACCAAATTTTGATGAGGCTCCGCCCCTCCTCGCAGCTCAGGGTCCATGCGTGAGCTCCATCGGGCTAATCCCATAATGCACAGCGCAGCTGACTACGGCGGCTGGATTAGTGCAAGAGGGTGCAGTACTTTTTGCAGTTGGGTCTGTTGTAGTTCAGATCGTGTTCTCAGCACAAACAAACTGCTTCAGGGTTTGATTGAAAGCTCTACAAGGAGGTCTCGGTACTCTTGTTTGGTCCGCTTTTGGTGCGGACTCGGGTGCGACTGTTGCATTCTCACATGCCCAAACGAACTGCACCAACTGGGAAAACGAACTCTAGTGCAATTCAACCGAACCAAACAAGACCTGTGTGAAAGCACCCTAATTGACTCTGACTTAGAATAAATTGGACAAATAGCAACAATGCTGTTACCAGGGTGCTTCATTCTTGCGTCATACTAAAGAAAAGTGCTTTGTTGAAGCGTGCTGTGTCTAAAGCTGCCTATCTGCTGGTGGAACAGATCACAGCTATTTTGGGAATTAGTGAATTTGCATAAACTGCCACAGTGTGAGCTGTGAAGAGCAGAATAAAGCCTGACAAAAGGAAATGGCCGGCACTTACGTACCAGTGGTTTGTCTCTAATCGTTTTACTGTGAAAACCTTTCTTTTTCTTTTCCACATATTGAAAACGGGTATATGTACAATGCTCAGCAGTTTTATTTCACATGTGGGTGTTTTCAGTGCTGTGCAATGGGTTACACTCTACACATTTTTTTAAAAACATACACCATTTACACATGGATATAAATGTTGAAATGTAACGACTATGAAGAAGTGTTGTTGAGTCAAGAAAGATGTGTGTGTAAATGCAGTGTATTCTAATAGAATTGTAATAAAGATATGACTTTTTTTTTTTATCTTGTGGAGATTAGTGGAATGGATACATGACTGCATTGATGATTACTGACCAAGAGTATCCCAAACAAAAGGGGTTGTTAAGAAAATTACATGAAATATCCTCCTTGTGGGAAATCTTCATTTAATGTGAATGAAGTGCAAAAGGTTTGTCACTTAGTTGTGGCCAAGTTCAGAGTGTTGGATGAGTCACTATATATTGCCTGCTCTCACACATTTCCTGTACTGAATTCAAAACTGTTCAAAAAAGTTCATTTCTGTAGGTTATTCTGTTCTTTAATGTTATGCTAAAATGTCTACAGCTAGTATCTGTAACTGCCGAACATAGATCTGAATATATGAAAGTAGAAGTTTGAATGTGGTACTGCAGAGTGATCAGTTCTGGGAACAAAAAGTAATTCTAATTTCAAACATTTCCAGGGTCGGCTGTTGGTACATGTTACATTTAGAGGAATTTAATGAAAATAAAAGGTCATTTTAAGTGTCTCGCTATGTGTCCTGGTTTGGCATGTGACTGCAGTGAATAAGAAAAGAAGAGATTGGGTAAATCATGTAGCAATATAATTAATCTGTGTATTTATTCCATTCAAATTGTGGATGTAATTGTAATTAAACAATGCATATTAAGATGGTCTACACATTTTGGGACATTGAGCTGTGTTGTTGAGAGACAACCATTAATTATGGACGAGGGCCCAGTGTTGGAGTAGCATGCTGCAAGAATGTTCCTTGGGATCACATGTTAATATGTGAGAAGATGCAGGACAGAATTATGTTTTGTTATTTTTTCATAAACTCAGTTTTCTTAGCTTGAGTGAAACTGTACAATGCTTAACAAAATTTATTATCATATCAACTCATTTATTGGCTCAAACCTGTTGATGACAGTTAGTCTACGTTCCTGTGTTCATATGTCAAGCTCTTAGGCCAATGTTTTGTTCCTTTGTCCTTTTTAAAAGCTGATTTATGCTCATTTAAAAAAATTCATTCATTTACTGTAATCATTTAATCCTTACCATGATCACAGGTACGTTGAGCCTATCCAGGTGTCAATGGGCATGAGGCAGGGGCACATCCTGTGTGGGGTGCCATTATTTCAAATGGGCATATTTATTTTTGTACTCTAAGGGAACAGAACCAGAGCCGTAACCAGAGATGCTATAGAGCCAACCAAGCCTGGCCAAGTTGTCCTATCAAACCAACAAACTTTCAGCCAGTCTACCCCAATATGTATGGTTTACTTGTTTTAGAAATTATTACCTCTTCATTTCAAAAGCGCAGATACCTTTGGTCTATATGTTTAGTCGTTGGAATAAAAGGAGATCTAGCTCACAGACGCTTGGACTAACCCTGAGGTGCCCCCTAGAGTATAGAGGACCAAAAGTAAGTAGGAGTTCAAGCGGAAATCAAAACCGTTTATGACCATATATGTCAATGTTCCTGATTTTAATGCTTCACTGAAAATGCAGTTCATTTTGAAATCTATGAGCCACCTGCCTACTAACTGTGTGCTGAGTCACACTAAAAGCTAAACATTGGACAAACTTGAAACTAAACAAAAAAAACGTTCAGTAGCAAACAGTCTTGTTGCTAACTTGTTTGCCTCCAAAGCGTTCTCCAAAGATTTGATGCTCAAACCAAGAAAACAGAGGAACTAACAGGGATTATGTGTGCAAATTGTCCGTGCACTGCTTAGTCACACCCATGTTCATGTGATCCAGAGAGTTTAAACAGTGTTATACTTATGGGGAACTTTCTCTCAGCACTTGGACAAGGTTCATGCATTTGTCTAGTCATTGTGTCTGCAACAATTATTAAACACAGCAGTAACACAAACCTACACCTTGTTTTAAAAGGCACATTCAAGTCAGTAGTGCGTGCTACTCAAATGTATTTAAATTGAGTGGAATATGAAATCAGCTACATGTGTTAAGTCTCCAACTAGTTGTTCCCCCACTACAGTTTGGACACATGTATACTAATGCACCCACTGTATGTAACATGCTGGTAGAAAGCACCTGATTTGCACCTGAAACACTCCCTCTTGGCTAGAGTGTTTGAACCATCACAGGAACCTACAGAAAGGACAGTGTGTTTGCACAGTGTGGCTCAGTGAAATGTCGTGAATACAACATGTAACCTGTGCAGCATTTAAGGCCATTCTTTTCCTCAATATTTTCCCAAAAGATATGTTAGATCTGGTATGCAAACACTTTGAGAGCTGCTGGCTCATGTGGAGTAGTAAAAGTGCTCAGCTTGATGGCTCTAAGCCCACTGATTGCATTTAGTGACTAATTCATCTCAAACAAACCTGAACTCTGTGTAAATTAAAAATTTAATTGTGCTTGCTTGTGTGCATACAGCTGGTCCTCCCTTCTTGAACTGCCTAAATATAAGTACATCATGGATGTTGAGCAAAGAGTTATCAGGGTAACATACTTTTTAGTCGCAGCATCGATAACAGAATAATGGCTTTTATCATGTACAAGTATGACTTTATACTAGTTTGACTGGTTCAGTAAATGCTTTGTCAGTGACAAGGACAACACGAGACCAGGGTGTGGATTCCTCCGGGAAGCCTTTTGATTATCCATAAACAAAGTATAAAAAAATGTGATGACTCAGTGTCACCCCAACTAGCTTGATCCAGGAAGTCCGACCAAAATTTGTTCTGGTCTTACATGGCAGTGTGTCCTTGACTCAAATATTTTCCCTCATTTAGAACGAGCAACCTTGTAGAGGTTAGAGATTGTTTACTAATTGGTAACCTGTGTGATATTTATGTAACTGCACCCTACACTCAGTTCACCATTTTTTTTTTTGTCCGTCATAGTGTGGCCTCAGTTGTCACGGCACTCATGATATTGACGACACAAAACTGGTAATGAGAAAGACAGAGGCTCTTCTGTTGGAAAGTAGATAACTGAAGCGTTTTTTTAACAGCAGTGTAGTCAGATTGTGAGTGTTACTGTACTAATTATGTTTACTTTCCATACACACTGATCTAAAAAATATAGGCAGTAGAATATATATATATATATAAAATAAACATTTTGGGGAGTTCTAATACCATATTCGGAGAAAACGCGTTATTTGTGCCTTTCTGAATACAGTATTCGGGTTCGGCTCCACCCTTAATTAACATATATATATATATATATATATACATATATGTTTGTGTGTGTGTGTGTGTGTGCGTGTGTGTGTGTGTCTGTATGTATGTTGCACAGCTCAGGCGAGTTTCATATAGCTGGATGCTGTCATTAAGCACAAAAAGTATGTCTATGACATTCTTCATGCCCTAATAATGAACAGTAGATCACAGCTGACCTTGAAAATAAATGTGCAAAACTAGGTGTATCCAAATGTGTGATGATATCACCCTGACCATGCTGACACCACAAATGCTGACTTCAAAGTTCTACCACATGACCTGAAAACAAATCTAGGGGCAACACAGTGTATAACACCAGCAATGCTGCTGGAGCTGTACCACTCTCAAAAACATGTCACTACAAACAGTGGTGTCATTACTATCCTGAGAATGCTCCAAATAACATCTAGACAGTAGTGGTATTATGGTGGTCTGTTTTTACTGATGGACAGAGCAGAGACCAGAATATCCCTTTTCATGAACACTGAATGTTTTGTGCCAGACTTCCAGTTAGTTGGTGTTTAGTTGTTTTAGTCTAATATATGTACAAGCTCTTTACAGGCTCTGTGCTGTTTACTGCTCCAAATTTAATTACGTTTCAACTGTTTTATAAGTAATCTATCGATAGTCACATATATAAATAACTGAAGCTCATTCCTTTAAGCTGCAATTTTAAATTCGGCATGACTGGAATGCGGTTTATTACTTTGATTTTGGCAGAATTTTAGGAGTTAAATAATGTGAGCTGGGTAAGTGCACTCACATTTCAATATAATACAGCTGTCACACTTGTATAAAATGTCAAAGCATGCTTATGCAGGACACTTTGTACTGCAGTGGTTGACGTAGCGCTTTATGTAAATCACGGGATTTAAACAAAGCAACTCATTTTTCCTCAAGGGTTACAAAAAATGCAAGTGACTAATTAAAGTGTTGTTATGTGGTGCACGTAACAATGCACAGAATTATTTTAGCAGTTAAAATGACAATTTTCTGTTTGGGCTGCAGTTGTTGCTCTGTAATACGTATTTAAAATTGAGCCGACTGTATAGAGCTGATTAAAGAAAATTTTTGATAAACAGCAAACAGAGCTTAAGTAGAGAGCCAGGAAAGGAAAGTACCAGAGTGATCACAGGCAAATCTTTATGGAAATTGATTTCACATGAACACAGAGGACAGTATGCTCTAGAGTTTTGTGTTCCCGCAACAGAGAAACAGTTGAAAAGTCTGCATACCATTACAACAGAAACGAATGCAATTGCAATGAACTTCCTGTGCCCTTGCAACAAGTTATTTTTTTAAATCTGGAAAACAATTGATGCTCTGAGGATTGCTTGTGAGATTGCTTGTGAAATTGCTAACGGTCCTGCCTCAATAAATCAATGAACAATAAAGAAATAAGATATAAGACAAGTAAGTTATAAAAAATCTAAGCGAATTAAATGAAACAACTTCAAAATATGGAGCCAATGTCTAACATATAGCACCTAAAATGACAGCAAATGAATATCTGTTAACCGCTTTCCCAGTTCCCCATATCAGGCCTGGACTAGGCAGAAATGTCCTTTAGGTTTGGATATATTTCTCAGGTTTGCAGTATTCACTGCTACAGAAAAATGCGGTTTTATGTCACATTTGACACACTTGTGGTCCTGTGATTTTAGTACAGGCCTGAGAGGATTGCAAGTGTCCGATTACTTATTTTGCTGTTCAGAAAGGTGTTTAACATTGTCCTCTAGACCAGGGATTGAGTCAATTCATGAATGAACTCAATAGTTCCAAATCATCAATTGGAAATTCAATTGAACAACACCTTCAAGAAAACTGAATTGGAATTTCAGCAAGTGGGATGTCATTCAGTTTAGTTCTGTCTCAAAATTTTTTTCGTCTCATTCCATTAGAATCAGAAAACTTGATCCTGGAGGAAATTGGCAATGCAAAGACACACAGCGTCACAAAGACAAGAACAATATAAAATAAGTAAAAGTAAAAATAAAGAAAATCCTCTGAAAATACTCATGAACACAAAATTATGAGGTCAGTTGGAGAAGTGGATATAAATACAATAGATGAATAAATAAAATTACTGTTGAAAAAGAACTTATTTGAAATTTGATGCTGTGATATTCATTTACACCTTGCAATATTTCAAATAAATTCAAGGTATCAGCCTTTGTTTTGTTTTGTTTAATTGTCATGTTGACTGTAAATGTTACAGGGAACTTTAATAAAAGTTACTCAGTGTTGGACATCTGTGTTCCTCTGCTGTATCTGTGTGATGTCATCAAACGAGTAGTCGACTCGACTAAGACTTGATTCGATGAAGGATATATCGCTTGAAAAAAATTGTTAATGTCCTAATTTAAACACACTGTATATACCAGTGTACATACTTGTAAGAGCACCAGCTAACAACACTGAAAAGCTAACTGGCAAGGGACTGACATGTAAACTAATCGATTCCCTCCATCACAGAAGAGAACCAGACTCCTGAGTATTGCCTGCCAGACCGATGCTGGTAAATTTCAGATATCCCAGCCATTCATGGATTAGGCATTCATATTTTTTCTTAGTAAAGGAAAGAAACTAAACATGCAAATCATGGAAAAATGCATTCCATATGCTTGTCATGTACGATGCATAAAAATGAAAATGAAGTAAAATTATCATAGAAGGTGGAGTTGTGTGTAATTTATTTGAAGTTAAGTTAAAATATTCAATTCCAGGCCTTTTTATTAAGCTCCAGTTGCATTTCCCTTCAGTTGCATGCAATTCTAATTTTAATTCCCGTTCCAGGAAGTGAATTGAAGTTTACCATGCCTCCTCAGTTCAGTTAATAAATGGCTCTCGTGTTATGTGTGCTCTCTCTCTCTTGTTGTGCGTGCAAGCTCTCTCGTGTTGTGTGTGTGCGCGAGCTCTCTCGTGTTGTGTGTGTGCGCGAGCTCTCTCGTGTTGTGTGTGTGCGCGAGCTCTCTCATGTTGTGTGTGTGGCGAGCTCACTTGTGTTGTGTGTGCGAGCTCTCTTGTGTGTGCGCATGAGCCCTCCCGTGTTGTGTGTGTGTGTGCAAATGATCTTGTGTTGTGTGTGTGTTCTCTTGTGTTGTGTGTGTTTTTTATTTCTCCAGTACTGACAGCAGAACCGTTAATGCCAAGAGCTTATTGATACTTCGGACCTTTATAATTAGGCACCTGATCTGATTGAGTACCGGGTTTCGCTACCCATCCCTCATTAAGAGTTGGTGCCACAAAGCGGGAAAAATTAAAAGTTATATGAGTTCACAGGAACATACTGGAGACTTTCCTCCAAAATAAGTTGTTAATAATTTCAATTCCAATCTGAATATATACTTGTTTAGAAATTGCTGCATTTTATTATTTGAGTGCTGAACATGGCTGAATGCATGTTATAGAGAAGATTACAACAAAACTGCCGTCTTTTCTAAAAACTTTACTGCATACAAGGCCAGAGACAGAGCCTCATTTCAGTATGGGCATTTCCTGCATCTAATCCAAGGATACTACTTTAGAGCCTAGGAGGTTTAAAAGCTTTTAGATGTGGAATTAGAATTGTTGGGTCCTTTCACAAAAGAGCCAAAAGCTTGTTATTAAGTGTAGAGTTAATAATGGTAGAAGGTAGTGTTCGCTTTAAACAATGTAGGTGTATGCAATAGAAGATGCTATTTATAAATGAACATTATAGGCAGCTCACTGTGTGACCTTTAGAAAGAATAGTGTGCTGAGGTGGAGACAGGCCAGCCCTAAAAGGGTGAGGAGTAGCATAAGGCCCCTAGAGGATACTAAGAGTGGGAAGTGGTAATTTTGGGCTCAGTGTGGAACTTTTCCTGCTCCCTGAGTGCCAAGGCTAGCCGGCGGGCTCATTGTATGGATCTTACAATAACCGGGGTTTTTTGTATTTGTTTAAAATATATTAGACATTTAGAATCAGTGGTTGATGAAGTAAAACATCATAAGTATTTATCGTTGATGAAATAAAACATCGTAAGTATTTCCCTTGATGTAATTACTTAGGAGATGAGTTCAAACTGTAACTTTAATGTGTAATGTGTTCAAAGACCGAACTAATGATATTTAAATTTAGGGTCTAGAACACAAATGACTTACGGGTTTCTTCACTTCTCCTAAAATAATGTTGTGTTCACTAAGAGTGAAAGGCAAAGGCAAAAAATGTTAACTTAAGCTATTTTATGCAATTGACCTTTAGCAATAAATATTATTATATCATAATACCTAGACAGCAGTACTACTCATTTCAGTTAATACAACTTTTCTGAAAGGAGCAGCAGCACAGTGTCATAGTCGTGAGTTTAATGTTTAGTAAATAGGAGTCGATACAGCTCATTAAATCACACCCTTGGTATGTTTGTGAAATGCCATTCCACCAAAATTTAATTAATGATTAAAGCCAAAGAGTGCCGGTGTTCTTTGTATCAAGAATACTGTTATATAGTTTCAGCTTGGTCTCTGGGGTGCATGTGTGTGATACAGTGTAAAACAATCTCAGTAAAAGGGAACATTTTGCTTCCTCATTTGAAAAACAATATGCAGAAATCACACATGGTCAAATCTAAGTGTAGTCGTGTTTATTTGTGATTAAAGAAATTAGGCTGCAAGGGAGTTTGACAGAGTGAATAAATATTTCAGGCTGCGCTATACGTTACACAATATTACCCATTTAACATTTGTCAGAACTTCAGTAATCAATATACAAATATTATCATACCAGAGTTCCATAGCTGTTATTTCAGCCTTCTCAGACAAATTGGCTTTTCGTGTGTAACTGTTAGTGCCATTTAATATGCAGTGAAATGTAAAAATTGCATGGCAAATGACACTGCTGTGACTACCCAGTGTGACTGGAAAAAACATTTGTTAATAGCTAACTCTTTTGTAAAATTTCACTGTAGGAAATGTGATTTTAAGTAGATTCTATTTCGAAATTGACTCGACCTTGACATAGACATCAGTGCAGGGGTGTGTTTTATGCTTTAAAGCAGTGTGACAACCAATATGTGAACCAAATTTGTGCCAAAGTGTATGAAATTCATTAGAATGTTCAATTTTAAAAGCAACAAAAATGCACTGAATAAGCCAGGGCATAACCAATCCCGCATTTATTGTAGAAACGGTGAGTAAAAATAATGTAAGCATTTTTGTTGTTTTTAAGATTATTTAGATATCATACTACTGGTTTTCAAACCTGAAGGAAAATAAATTAGCATGGTGTAGACATGGGATGATAACCGGTTTCAAGGTATACCGCGGTTTTAAAAAGTCAAGGTATCAAAACCGCAAAAAAAAAGTTATACCGTTCCTACGATATGTGCATTGTTTGTATCGTCAAAGGAAGGATTTGTTTTTGGAAATTTTATTTGTTTCTCTATTTTGATTATAGTTGAGCAGGAGGTTTAGGCTCACCCAAGAGACTGCAATTTAATGAAGTTAAGAAGATTCAATTATTTATTTTAATTAGTTTGCCTGTGACGGGCGGTGCCCGCTAGAGGGCACCCCTGTCTTTGTGTTTAGCCTATTTTCCTTATTTGGCCAGTTTCCTCCTCATTACTCCTGCCAGTTAGTGGAATATGGGTTTCACCTGTGAGTAATGAGGAGAGCTTCGTTTCTGTGTTCTGTTTGGGTGGTTCAGTGTGGGGTTTTAGTTAAATAGTCAAAGCGACCACATCTCAGGATGCGGTCATTAGTCCAAGTTGGTTTTTCGTTAGTCCTCGTTGGTTTTCGTTTATCCTGGCTTTGATGGTCCTGTTGGCCATCGTGCCCTGTTCTTTTGTGTTTTTGTTAATAAAATATACAAAACGGCACCTGCGTCTCTGTGGGAGTCTTTGTGCCGTGACATTGCCTGATGTTCAATGTTACAAAATATTCTATATGTTTCCTAAAATAAAATATACTGTGTTCAGTTGGAAAAAAAG
>JBBMFX010027731.1:0-12140 GCA_037832545.1 Rhabdalestes septentrionalis | reverse complement strand
AGTGCTTCCAGCTGCATTCACAATACCAGGGCGATAAGACAGTGCTGAATTCAAATATTTTTGACACAAGCATATATAAAATCCAGTATTTAATCCTATACTTTTAAACATTTTCTTTCACTGTCACATGAAACTTCAGAGTCTTATCTATAAAATGAGTCCAACCTCAAACAAGAATAATCAACTATGACAGAGTTATGATGGTTATAATCTTTTTAATTTGGGAGCTGCAAATTCCAAGGTGGCCGCCGGAAGTGTAACAGGTTAATAAAGGTCTGTGAAATATTGCATCCATGACGAATAGTCACATAATGGTAACATACTAAAACAATGTTAAATAATATTTACTAAATACTGAACAAAGATATTAATAAATGCATAAAAAACGATTAAGTAAAGCTACTGATAGATGCTTAATTTCTTAAGCAAAATAATAAATTCATATGATGGACTTATTCATCACACACAAAATATTAATATATAGTTTATTAATAATTAACTGATTAGAAATAACTACTTAATATATTTTCTAAATAATTACTAAAACATGATTAACAAATATTAACTAAGAGTTTACCAATGCTTAATAAATGTTTAGTAGTTATTATAAAGTACTACCAAATAAACTTTCAGCCCAATGTATCAAAAAAAGGCCAGTGTGGCTGCAGGTATTCATTCTACATGATTAGGAGCACACTTGGTTTCACTTTATCTCAGTCTTCATGTGTGCTTCTGCTTGTCTTGGTATAAAAACCTGCAGCCACACCTGCCCTCTGTGTATCACATTGGACACCCTTACATTAACTGTCCATTTAGACTGTTACATTTTATTGCTTATGTGTCCTAATCAAGTAATCAATTTTGATAAAATAATTGTGACAGTCTTATTTTAGAGATACAGGTGATGACAATCATGACATACACTTCAAATCTTCCAGTACTTCAAATAGAGTCACAGGACATAAAGAGTTAGATACATTCCGTTCATTCATCAGGCTAAGGAATGAGTCCACTGAGAACAAAGACTTGTAGTTTTATTTATTACCTTCTCTATTGTTCCAAACAAATAAATGTTTTAGGAGACTTATACTAAGAGCTGTACTCATTACACCAACCATGACATAAAACACTTTCAATTAGTCTAACATCCAGTCTCAAAGCAGCTAATAAAAGACAGTCTGACAGTCTCTGAGACAAAAAGTCAAAAGCAACAAAAACAACAACAAAAATAATTCTCTTTCTC
Source organism: Rhabdalestes septentrionalis (assembly GCA_037832545.1). Taxonomy (NCBI): domain Eukaryota; kingdom Metazoa; phylum Chordata; class Actinopteri; order Characiformes; family Alestidae; genus Rhabdalestes; species Rhabdalestes septentrionalis. Next base: position 10,897 of record JBBMFX010027731.1, on the reverse strand, counting down.
TTTCTCTCTACCTCACCACAAGCATTACAAAAATGTGATTCAAGAGAGACTGGCTGGTCAGATTAGCATAAATCTTTAAGCTAATATGGTAAGTTTAAATTCAGGAAATTATCTTTCGCCTACAGAACTCAGAGCTAAAATTAATTACATGTCAAGCCATAGCCAGCAGTCCTACCTAACTTTGTGGCAGAGCTACCCAAAAGCTCATTGTGTATGTAAATGCATCTAATTGGAGCTGGCAATGATGCGATTTTTGTAATGGCTTCAGTTTCCCTTTGTGAAACATTTAACACAAAAAAGGCAGATATGTGGAGTCACATACCTAGTAAAATCATGGAATAGGAGGGAGCAATTGCAAATGAAAACAGCTTTTAAAATGTAATTTGATTATGAACCCGGCGTTATTTTATTTTGAAAAAAGAAAAGGTTTAAAACTGAAACCTAATACACTTATTACAGTAAGTGGCTGCAAGAAATCTCAACCCCAGGTTAATACCACTCCCAAAGAAATGATTAATACAGCCAGAATATGAGCAGAAGCTATATACCTAATGCAATTAATACATCACACTTTCAGAGAAAAGATCATTAACCAGTCACTGGAGTGGTTGTTCCTGTCAAAGCAACAGACAAGAACATGTGGTTTTGCTGAACTCTTATCAAATGTAGGCTTCCTGGTGAGCCCAGAAGCAACTTTTTCTTGACCAGTTTCTAGCGCCCATCTTCTGAACCACCACATGAACCACCCCATCTTTTCATCTTTCGCAATTAAATATGAAGTATTTTCTAACAGAGGAACTAATATGAGATTCAGCTAGCATCACACGGCATAATTACTGTATGCGCCTCAAGGGTTCAACTCAATAGGCAAAAAGGTTTAGTACTGCAGAAACTGAGAACAGTCCACTGCTTTGAAGACACTTTTGCTAAGATTTTCCTCAATTAAGATATTAAAAGATCCATAACGTAGAGAATGTCCCTGAATGAGTATTTAACAAAAGGTCTTCAAAAGGGCTTTTAGACAGATACCTTGGGTTTGGTCAAGTCTCTATTCGTCTCTTGTGTATTTCTGATTATTGTTTTATATATTTGTTTATATTTAGAGCTATTATTATATAGTAATTTATTAAGGTTATAAGAATCTTTGAAGTGAAAGAATAAGTAATCAGAAAACGAACTTTCTTTGATACAGAAAACAAAGCTAAATTTGCTTTACCACCATAAGATTTAAATAAATACTACTCTTTGTACAACAGGAATCTATTTTTTGATTTATTGTGCATTTGTTTGATAATGTAATTCACTTCATAATCCTAATATGTTGAATCAATTCACAAAATTAGCTAGGTCTAAACTACCATAATTACTATCAATTGTAAAATTACTTGTAATTGTGAACACATACACAAAAAAGACAAAGATATTTAGAATCATATGAAATCAAGAAAAACTAACATTTCACTGACATTTGTATAAATATTTAGCAAAGAGAACAGTAAATAACACTAACTACTGAACAAAGCATGGGTGCTTGAATCATCATAGAAAAGTATGGTTTATTTAAAACCATTTGTTTTGTCCCACCCAATTTGACTCTCTTAGAAAACGGATGAGACTATACACACGCACAATCACCCACCCAGCAATGCACCCAACACCCCCAAATCAGTCCAGTTAAATTCAATTCAATTCAATTTTATTTCCATAGTGATTTTTACAACCAGGTTGTCACAAATCAGCTTTACAGAGTCCAGGCTCGAGCCCCTAAAGAGTAAGCCAAAGGCGACAGAGGAGAGGAAAGCTCCCTCAGCTGTAGGAAGAAACCTCGGGAGGGACCAACAATGCAATGTGCAGTATTAACTCTAGAATTACCGAGGTGTTCATAACCCCTGCTGAGATTTTCACAGGTCTTCAGCTTGATTCTCCTCCTGCTTTTGTTGTGTGAACCACCCATTACCTGTGAGGCCTCGCACATTTACATTTGTTTACTCAGAGTACCTCAAATCCAAGGCAGGCCAAACTGCAACAGGAATTGCAGCAGGTTTATATGTGAAACATATCAGAAATTCACCTGTGCCAAATGCATTTTATTTGCAGGTCAGTCAATGTGTGGGATATTTTGTATAGATACAGCAGGCATTTCTGAAGGTTTCCATGTCACACACAGAGGTCTGGCCTGCCTTGGATTTGACATACTCTGAGTAAACAAGTGCAAATGTGACAGGCAATGGGTGTGTTTGCACAACAAAAGCAGGAGAACAATGGAGCTGAAAGCCTGTGAAAATATCAGCATGGGTGCTAGTAGGTGGTAGGTACAGGGAATTTACACAAATATGCACTTGTTTAGTAAATCTAGTGTTAACTCTACAGAAGTTGAGAGAATGAGAAAAATGTTGATGTAATTTTGTAAATGTTCCATAAGGATTTAAAGACATATTGAATTTCAAAGATGCACCAAACCATGTCAAAAGAAAAGAGGCTGATTAATTTAAAACGGTGTAAACGGCATCTATGTGCCATTATGAATGAGCCTTTACAATGTAATTAAGATTGGCCATTCACATAGGCAATGTGTCCTCCAGTTTGTCTACCAGGCCAAGATTGGAGTGGATGATGCTATCATCTACCTGCTACACCAGGCTTACAGCCATTTTGACAAGCCCAGTACATCCTTATGACATCTCCAGTGCCTTTAACACATTCCTTGTTGTCCCCTGCCATTATTTATGTTCAGCTAATCCTAGCCCTCACCACGGGGACATACTGACTTCTTAGTTATCATTGTAATGTGGTATCCACTGTAATGGTCGGCTGAGTAAATGTCCAGGGGTGTAGGGTAGAGAGTAAAGACCAAAGGGATATGGTAATCGATGTGTTAGTGGCAGCACATATTGAGCAGAGGCACAAGGGGTGTGACAAAAAGCGAGAAGCTCTGAAGATTGTCTGCTGTGGCAAGTTACCCCTATTTCTGTATTTCTCTAAGGTCTTATTGTGTTATCTAACATAAAAAAGCAATACTGATGCAATGGGACTTCAATGCAAGCACAAAGTGGAGAAAGTACAGGAGAGGTGAGGGGTTGGGTGGGAGTATGTGTATAGAAAAATTATGAGCTGGAAGGAGAAATACAATTAGATTGGGGGAAAACTAATATGTCAGGAAGACAGATGAAAAGACAGAGAGAAATAAATTACTACTGCATTGAAGGTACCGTACTAGAGGAATGAACTAAGTCCACTCACTAATACAAGTAGACATCATGGTATTAGAATCTATGTAAATCCATTTTCAGAAATTGCACTTTGATAACTTTTTAATATCTCTGCAAAATGTCCATGATTGATACATGATCCTTAAATGCTTAGTTCCCCCTGATAGAACCTAATGGAGCCTGGTCAGGCAGTTTTCATATTCCATTTTGCCATGAATTCTTCAACATGTCTCTAAAAATATTTTCATGCAGCTTGGGGTAATTGTATTGGCACACATACCAACCTCTGCAATCCAACTGTTTGTCTTTGACAACAACCCCCCACCCCCAAGCCCCACACTTCACCTGTGTGAACACCATACAACAAAACTAAAGATTCTATTTAAGGACACCAACAGTAGCCTGCAAAAGTTTACATACCCCCCTAGGCATCGTGCATAACTGTTCACCCCCCCACCCCACCCAAAGTCAGTACTTTGCTTATGAACAGAAATCTGACCACAGATTCTCAATTGGATTGAGGTCTGGACTTTGACTAGACCATTCCAACACATTAAAATGTTTTATTCTTAAACCACTCAAGTGTTGCTTTAGCAGTATGTTTCATGACATTGTCCTGCCCAGACCAGAGTACCTTCCCCCTTACATTCAGGGAGTTGCTCACATTTCTTTTGTCAAACTCAAAATGTCTTTTTTCTAGCAACTTTTCCATATTGCATTGTATTGTATGCCTTATTGTGGTCCTATGGACAGATACTTCCATCTCTGCAGTGGAACAGTGCAACTCCTTCAATTTATGCAATTCCTTCAATACATTGTAACTATGCAACTCCTTCAATACATTCAATTAATCTGATTTATGCCCTCCTTGCCCGGTCTGTGAGTTTTGGTGGGCGGCCCTCATTTGGCAGGTTTGTTGAGGTACCGTTTTCTTTACATTTGAAGGTGATGCATGGTCTTCATGGTGTAATGCATCTTGCTTAGTTGTGTTACACCCAGTGGGGCCCTGTGTTTATACTGACATCGTATGACACATTCATTTCACTGATTGTTAGATTTTTGAAGGTAATTGGATGCAGCAGAAATTTTTAGGGGCTTAATAACAAATTCTTGTTTCTCATTTCACTTCATCAACTCAGACTATTTTGTGCAGATCCATCATATATAATAATATGAAAAAAAAACAGTTAATTTACAGGTTGGAATGTAACAAAATAGGTAAAACGTCAAGGAGTGTGAATACTTTTGCAAGGCACTGTATAGGCAGTCTTTACATACGAGTCTGTGTGCACTTACAATCACAAATAATATGTACCTGTTCAGTGTAGGGTGCTAATTCAACAGACACTGTGAAATACTGTGTACTGTATCATATCTAACTGTTGTTTTGCGACAGGCATTCTAGTGTGTTAGCTTGGGGCTAAAATCTTGTATAGTGGATAATAGTGAGATACTACTGAGCTTTGTTAACTTTAAAGCATACTTAAAATAGCTTAGTATTTTTCTAATGTCAAATGCTCCAATAAACTGAAAATGGAAACATTAAAATATTAATGTAAGGCACAGTTTAGCCACTCCTTATTTTTTGAAAAATATATAGTGTGTCTAAGCGAATCAAACAATGAATTACTGGCTATCTGAATAAGAAATAAAATATTTTTTCAAAAACAAAAACTAAATCAAACTAGTAAATCAAACCACAACTAAACAGTACTGCAAAGAAAAATACAAATAAAATGTGTGTTTTCAGTGAATGAAAGATGTTCTATAAGCAGACCCCTGGTTAATATAATTGTTCATATATTTTAATATATTTTTATTAAGAAGTGAGTGAACTGACAACTGGCAAACATTTGTAGGTAAAGGATTACTATTGCAGTATATATTTAAAAGCTCAAATATAATGCTAAAAATATCAGCGAATATGATCAATTACTGGAATTTTGTGTCCCATAGAATTAGACACCAACAAAACAAATATAGCCTACGGGTATAAAAGAAACAATTTGTGACATAAAAATGCATTTTTTTTCTTCTACCAAAAGAAAAGACAGGTAATCACAAATTGTTTATCTGTCTTCCAGTTGAGATTTTTTTGTCCTGCTGCACTCAGCCTGGGTTTCCTGTCTCCTGTGAATTCTTTTTCAGTGCTCCAGTTCATTTGAGTCATTACACTGAAACAACAATAGCTCTCATTTGACCCACATACAACTGCGCCAAAATTTCTTGTCCAGTGTAACAATACACATTGAAAATGTTGAAAACATATTACTACATTGATTGAATGATGAAACATGGCCGGTGGTATATTAAGTGCATCATATCATTATTACGTTAAGTGACTTGGTGTCTTGGTAGCTAGTTCTGGAACCAGTTTTAAAAATGAAAACCAATTTAGATGTTAGTGCTATCAAGACACTGCATTTAGAAAAAATGTGCAGTGAGAAAAAATAAGAAATGTGATTTATTGTCTAATTAATCCTAGCATGGTTCCATCATTAATGAGTCCGGCAGATAAAAAAAAAATGTAGATCTTAATTTGCTCCATTTCGTGAAACCATTGCAATAACAACAGTTATTAATGGCTCCAACAGCAGCTTAAATGGCTCCAACAGCCATGACGCTGATTTACACACTATGCCTACACGACAACCCATAAAAAGGGAGAATTCTATGTTGTCAAGCACAAATGATGGATATTTAAGTGACTGAATAATGATTAATGAAGCGGGGAGACAGTTCATTCATCCAAACACTTGCCTTTTGTCTAATACACCATTCAAAAAATAAATAAAAGACAAACTGTCAATTCATGAAAACAAAAATACAGCTTAATTATTAGCAGCATGAGAGGGGAAGAGCAGGCCCGAATAATAGTAGTAATTTCTGTTAGTGTTCAGGTCCTTATTTAGTATTTAGTATGAAAAAAAAACCGTTACAATAGATATATGGCAGTTTATAGACCTATCACTATTTAATACAAAAAAATTCATAATAAAATACATTTTAACTGCTTTAAAAAAAAATCATGTCCTGCCCAGGTAAGTTTAGCTACATGCCAAGCCTAGGGCATCCCTGTCAAGAAGTGTAACTGTACTTAATATGGATTAACCAAATAGACGGTCAAATACGTACATAATTCATTCAGATACCTCTAATTCAAGGATCATTCAAAGTCACATATTACCACAGCAGCCTGGGCTACTATAAGTAAAGTCTTGGCCCAGACTCCTCTCATAGTTTGACCACTGGATTCTTCTCATTCTTTATCCACAAATACTAAAAATGTATAGAAAGTACAAAATATGCAGTTTACAATATATCTGTCCCGATGATAAATCTTGAAGATTCCCAAAACCTCTGCAGAATTGATGGCAGGTGAATTTGGCTGAAGGATGCTGTGGTTATTACTATGTTAATTTTGGTTCGTTTGCAAAAGCAATGGTATCTGAAACACACATGATCGGTATTGTTGAGTCCAGAGGGCAAGATTCAGCCTTTTACCAGCAAATAACATAATACCACATGTATTTCATAAAGCCTTCTATTAGAAGATACACTGCATAGAATAATAAAAGCATCTGCTTATGATCAGAAGCATTAGCAATCGGAGTCTTTATCAAGACAACACAAAACACGCCATTGTTCAGGGAATATTACATTTAGTTTCTAATAATTAAGTACAGCTCCCTCCAAAGGCTTTCTGTAATAACTAATATACATTCCTCAAAAAAAGGAAGAAAAAATAGGACATCCTATACCTAAATGAATGAAATATTCTTATTAAATAATTTGTTCTTTACATAGTTAAATGTGCTGAAAAAAATCACATGAAATTATCAATGGAAATAAACACAGAGCCGACACTAATCTCAGTGTTTCTGTGATTTGGACTGTAAAATGTTTCTATTAAGCCTGCTTAGATATTTTTACATATTTATAAGCCAATCTATTACAGTATTACTCCACCAGCCTTGCTTGCATGGTTCAGTGGGCGGGAGATGGACAAACCAGAAGAGGTGGAAATATTACAGATTTCTGTGGGAGCGGGCAGGAGCGGGACAGAAACTTGCGGGAGCATGCAGGAGTGGGATGAAAAATCTGTCCCGTGCAGACCTCTAAATGGAAATCAAGTTTATTAACCCATGGAGGTCTGGATTTGAAGTCACAAAATTAAAGTGGAAAAACAAATCACAGGCTCATCCAACTTTGATGTAATGTCCTTTAAACAACTCAAAATGAGTCTCAGTAGTGTGTATGGCCTCTACGTGCCTGTATGAACTCCCTACAATCTCACATGGGGTCTGAGGTCTCATCTCGGTACCTAATGGCAGTAAGCCTACCTCTGGTGAGAAAATGGCCCCCCAAAGAAATGCCACCCCACATCACTACTGACCCACTGCCAACCCAGTCATGCTGTTTCTGATCTTTTGAGCAGACACATGCACATTTGAGGCCAGCTGGAGGTCATTTTGCAGGGCTCTGGCAGTGCTCTACCTGTTCCTCTTTGCAGAGGTAGCGGTCTTACTGCTGGGTTGTTGCCCGCCTACGGACTCCTCCACGTCTCCTGATGTACTGGTCTCCTAGTAGTGCCTCCATGCTCTGGACACTACACTGATAGCAACAGCAAACCTTCTATCCACAGCTCGCATTGATGTGCCATCCTGGATAAGCTGTATTACCTGAGACAATTGTCTGGGTTGTAGAGTCATGCTACCACTAGGGTGAAAGCACTGCCTGCATTAAAAAAATGGCCAAACCATCAGCCAGAAATCATAGGAACGGAAAAATGGTCTGTGGTGACCACCTGTAGAACCACTCCTTTTTTGGGGATGTCTAATTGCCTATAATATCCACCTGTTTTATATTCCATTTACACAACAGCATGTGAACTTGATAGATCAGTGATGGTTCCTAAGCAGACAGTTTGGTTTCACAGAAGTGTGATCGACTTGGAGCTGCATTCTGTTGTTTAAGTGTTCCCTGTATTTTTTTGAACAGGGTATGAAACAGCCTCATTTTCTTTGCTTGTAAAGGATTAGACACAGAGGACCATCTACTTAGTTTAAAGCACTATAGCATGTGAAAGGTGTTCTACTCTGGCCTGAATAGTTGTCAGCAGCATTGTGCATTATGCAATGTAATCATTTTTGCAATCTGATTTTTCAGCATTGCTATCATCACCGTCAGGTCAATCACATGCCCTAAGAAGCAAAAATCACAGGTCCATAATGAGTTCTGCACATTTGCAAAAGCAGTCTGTGGAAATAAGACACTTTATTTTGCAAAATTGATATTGGCTTCATTTGGAAATATGTTCTGACAAACTGAGGTAGGAAATGCAAACTTACTTTAATTGAGCACAATAAGTAAAACATCTACAATGTATGCTAGAAAAGTATTTTTTATTCTTCAATTTTAAGTAACCTGTGATGGAGCCTCCCCCAATGCTCAAGGGGCAAAAGGCATGGTCACCCATGACAGGTTGTCAGTCCATCACAGGGCTTCCACACACACACACACACACACACACACATACACACACCCGCACCCCTAGAGACAACTTTGAATTTGCCTGATGTGCATCAGCATTTTGATAGGCCAGGACTCTGATATGGTCATTGGAAACTTCAAACTATCCATCTGAAAATGACTCGCAAGACTCCATCTGGCCAGCAGTTTCTACATTTCTACAGTCATGATCCCGCTGGCCCTCTTTGTCTGAGATCTGGGCCATGAATTCTCTCTCGCTCACATTGGTAACTTAAACATTCCATAGATCTTCTCTGCTCTGTTCTGTCCCTCAGGGATTCCAGATGATTCCCCCCGTGTTAAATGTGGGTGCTGACGTGTGCCCTCTGGTTGTTTGTGTTTCAATGGAAAGCTAAGCCAGATCTCTATAAATTGTCAATGTAAGAATAAAACCTAATATGAAAATTTTTTTCTTTGTTTTTTAAATATTATACATAATAAGAAAGCAACAAAATGTTACTTTTTTTGTGTTTTTAAAATTTTTGTAAAAACACACAGCTCCTTCTGTGATCTAGCCATCAATGCTAGTGCTGACACAGCAAAATATCATCACACCATGGCAGAACACCATGATTACAGTCACTGGTTTACGTGTGTGTTTGAGTATCCTGGCAATGCAGGGTGCTTTACTCTACAGTGCTGGCAGAATTCTGAGCTGTAGCGAGCCACTTTATTTTTCCACAGTGAGCTGTGTATCTGGCAGCCAGGGTATACAAACATGGCTGTGTAAATACCATACTGCCTTCGTACAGTTTAGACAAAGGGGACAGAGGATCCCCCAGCTGAAATCAGCCAAGTTGTAAGGCAGCCAGATGTGGAGGAGCAGCCAAGATAACAGCAAATTAGCAGAATCTAAAGTCAGTCAATACCATGTTATTTTAACATGCATACAGGCAAACAGGTTTGCAATGGAAATCCTCACAAAAAAACACCATGAAGACCACACAAACAAACAACTTTTGGCATCATGCTGCATACAGGACAAATATACAGCACTCGTTTACATGTCAGTCAATCAGTCTGCTTGATTCTCTTTTACACATATATAAACACTAAAGTGTTGTGCTTTTTGTGCTATCCCTCTGAGCCAGGACTAAGCTACCTCATATGATGCATTTATGAGGTAAGGTTTTATGAGAGAAGGCTCACACACAGGCCCAAGGAAGCTAAGCTCCAGGAAGCAATGAAAAGCCCTCGGCACATGATGCAATGAAAGTTATTGGCTTGAACGATAAAATGTCTTCACATACTGATTCACTGCCTGCATAAATATTTAATTCAAACTGCTATGTAGAATATTTTAGCAAATCAGATCAACCAATGCCACTTTTCGTTACATATTATTGGCTGATGGTTTGTTTTTTCCCGACTTTTGTTCAATTCTACCTCCATTTTTTTTAAAATATCTTGTTAGTTTAATTCCTTGGTCATATTCAGTTTACATATCCTATAATTTAGACAAAATTCTTGTTTTCACATAATCTTCTATCAATATTAACTATAATGGGTGGAGAAAATACTAGACTTTCCTCTGCATGGTGAGCTTAGAAAGCTCCATTTGTCACTTCCATTAGCAAGTTTGACATGGGTTTTCAACAATCTACAAAATCAAACAAAAAGACGATAAAAGATTAATGGCTCTTTGATATGCTTGAATGTATTACAAAAAACAAGGAAATGTTGGAAACTTTGCACCTGCTGGCACCTCTCACACTCTCCCCGCCATAAAGAGACATCATTTTAATAAACCTTTATTACACAGAACTAAACAAAAAGCCTACCACATGTCATTGTTTTTCATGTAATATATGATTCAGCCCACTAATATCATAAATGCCATTTTCTCACCTAGTGCAGCTAAGTCTGAGGGGATAATAATTTTCTATTAATTTTCTTACCCAGATACCCAGTCAGATGCAGAGAGCAAACATTTACTTGTTCTGTGACTAGCTCACTCCATTAACAGCCATCTCTGCCAATACCTAAGCTCTTCATTATAGACTGTGTGGAAAGGTAGGGGAATATTTGTCCTTTAGTGGTGCCGTTATCTTCATTGCCTTTCTGAGCTTCGTAATTAACTTTTCCTTCCGCTTCCCTCTTAAGTCACTGTTGATTTGTTGATTTATAAGCAATTACCTCAATAATGAATACATATA
>JBBMFX010027721.1:0-12141 GCA_037832545.1 Rhabdalestes septentrionalis | reverse complement strand
GAAGCATATTGTTCAAAATGTCTTGGTCTGCTGAAGCATTAGGATTGCATCTTACTGGAAGTAAGGGTCCTAGCCTAAATACTGAAAAACAAATGTGTCTCAATACTTTTGTCCAGCTCTGCTGTTAACCGTTACTGTTCCCTACAGTTAAATATACTGGCACTCGGTTCTGTGGGGAAACACGACTAAAAGCAGGCTAAATGACTGCACACAACTTAAGCAGCATAATAAAGGTTAGTTGTCATTAAATGACCACAAACAGACCCAACATGAGGAGAAATTAGACTAAACCCTTCCATGTTGTTCCACAAACTCAGCTTTAGCATGCGCGCTAACACGGCGAACGAGGTATTTGTTTTCATATTTATGAAGAAATATTTTCAAAATTGAGCTGTACTTACCGTAGACCGAGAACAACTGAGATCTCCAGAGATGCGACAGATTACCTGTAGGGTACACTGGAAACACTGGAGGTTTTTATGCTGGGCTACTCGGAGGGAGGCGCGTTCAAAACAAAGACTATCTGTCCTTATTATTGATGACAGAAATGATCTGTCTTTATAAATGAACACAGAACACGAATCACAGCCAGCCTGCTATAAATAACACCTATAATGTCTATGACACCATATAGGACAAGCATATTGTGGATTAACCCGTCAAAGTAATTTATTCCGTTACACTCTACATTAAAAAGTCTTGGAATTATTTGACCAGTGTAACTGATTTTGTTGGAAGGTAGTAGTTTAGTGAGGCTAAACCTTATTTAAGCAAGGAAAAGGAGGAGACATTATTTAGATATCAATCAGAAAACTTTATTGATCCTGGTATTTTAAGTGAACACGAATTAACCTTTAATAACATAATTTTAATTTATCTTAATCTAAAATCCAACAAATGTTTAAAAAGCAGATTAATTCATTTTCTGAACCGCTTATCCCAATCAGGTTGGCAGAGAGTTGAGACCTGTCCCAGTTCTCATAGAGCAAAAGATGGAGGAACACCCTGGAGAGGTTGCTGGTCCATGACGAGACATGTGTATACACACATGCTCTCTCTCTCTCTCACACACACACACACACACACACACACACACACACACACACACACACACACAAATTCCCCTGGAACCTACACAGACATGAGCACAATTTGTACACTCCACACAGAAAGGACCTTGGCGGTTCTGGGCATCAAACCTACAACCTTCTCACTCAGAGGAAACGGTTCTTCCCACTGCACACCACTGAACTTCACCAATGACACTGTGATTATTCATGTTTGTGAAACATACCAGGTCATCATCATAATAGTTTTGCCATGCAAAAAGACATCAATAACTGACTCCGTTGCTTTTTTGACTTACAACTGCTTTGCCCATGTCTGTGTTAGTTGGGGAGAAACGTAAGGGTCTTCTTACTCATCTCCTCTCTCTTTTTTAATTTGTATTTCAGTGCAGAATGTAGCTATTATGATTTTGCATTTTGTATGAATTATCTTGTGAAATAATTTTCATACATTCCCTCAGCAAATTGCACAATTCTCCCTATTTCCACTGTTATGGTCAACATTCATCCAAAAACTCAGGTCCAAAGCCCCAAATCACACAAATCTGTCCTCGCTTTTCCAAAGCTCATTTATAATCAACCTGTGACCTAAACAAACCACATTTACAAATCAGTCCCAAATTAAAGAAAAGGTGAATGTAGTTAGAGCAGGCCCTTGATGTCAAATTAATGATTATAACGGTTATGTAAGACAGTTGATATTTTTCTGTTGGGATTTATTACACAGACAATAAAAGTATAATAAATCTTGAATGAAAACCATACACAGGGCTGGCAGCATTCCTTTTCAGCGCAACAACCTCTGCAAAGGACAAAAAAAAGACCAAAAATCAGCTCTCAAAACACAAAGACAGCTTCAACACAACCACTAACTTAAAACAATGAACACAAAAGGAGCAATTCTCTAGAAAGAAAACACCTCTTTTTACTGTTCGGTGAGTAAATAAAGATGAACTGTCTCCCCCCCCAAAAAAACTAATTACTCCACTAGTGCTCTGGGCTATAAGGGAAAACTAGTCATGCCTAGATAGTAATTTCCTTATCAGTCTAGTGTGTCTACTTAGTTTGCGGGAAGGCTTTTCTCTTTTACAAGAGCGGAGACTCACTTTAAAACTTTTTCATGTGGGAAAGAGATCTCACTGAAGTTACGCCTGAAAAAAGTACCAGCTTGCAGATTGTAATTCAAATACATTTATAGTAATGTTTTAGTCCAAATACAATTCACTATTTTTATAACTATTTCATAGCAAAACACAATTTTTAAGTAAATGCAGATATTTACCCATTTCCACAGAGGAATATATTTCAATATGAAAATACAGCATATAAAGATTGAATTAAGCTGTTAGGTACTTTAACCTTTTTACAGTTCAGTTACAAAGAGCACAGTTAACTAATATCTAAAATGTGTGTGTGTGTGTGTGTGTGTGTGTGTGTGTACAGCTCTGGGAACAAATAAGAGCACAGTCCAATATCTTCAATTTTCATCTTTTACAATGAAATGACAAAACATCAAAATGAGAGAAATTATGCAGAATTTACCGAACGGGAATAATTCAAAGGAAAAAAAATCTTGTTCACTAATAAACAAAATGGCAATAATAACCTTTGACAAACTTCTAGTAGTGTTTTACCATCCAAATGGTCTCATTGTGAGAGGAGAGTGTGGATTGCAGCAGTGTTTTTATACTTTTCCTCATTAAATAAATGTGATTCAGGTGATCAGTAATCAGTACCTCATAAAGCAGAATGAGGTGCTTGTGTATTTAAACCACTCGGGAATGGTTTCATACTCATAGAGATGCTGATTTAAAAACAAAAAAAGCTGCAATGGTCTATATGTTTTTCTTGAACTGTTTAAATATACATGTATGTAACATTCTATATTCCACTGTGCTCTTTGAAACTAGTAAAAAGTATAAAGTACATAACACCTATATAGATATACTATATAAAAGTATAAATTACATAACACCTATATATCCACAAATATATGTATATATATATATATATATATATATATAGTAATCGATCATTCAAAATCAAAATCATGATGTTGACATAATGCACTGAAGAATTAAAAACCTTTTTGGGAACAATGTGGTGAAGTGAGTAAGAATGAGTAACATGATGAACAAAGGAATGAGACACAAACCTGCACCACAAAAGCTGCAAGCGCGGCCAGCATGGCGGCCTGTGCCAGCTGGCGCCAGCGACCCAAGTTCACCTGCCTCAGGAAGAATATACGGGCCCAGCGCAGTTTCTCGCCGGTGTGGGGAGGGTAGCGCATCTGATTGACCCTTTCCATGCTCAGCTTTTTGATGAGGCAGCTGCGCAGATGACTCAACTGATCAAAGGTGTATTTGCCATGGTAACAACCAGTCCCACTGTTACCTGTTAACAAGACAGAATGAATTCAAGAACAATCCCTTTTTAATAAAACCCCAAATAAGTCAGAGTCACTCACACTTACCAACACCACCAAAAGGCAAGTCACTGAGGGTAAAGTGAACAAGACAGTCATTGGCTACTAGCCCTCCACTGGATGTTCCTGCTATCATTTGCTTAATCACCTATAATGGCAAGTCGAATATTATAATAAATATACAGTATAAAGAAATAAACAGTGATTCTAAAATGGCCCAGTATACTCTGTAACACTATTAATGAAGACCTCCCCCCCACCGAAAAATGTACACAAAATCAATTCCAAGGAGGAAAACTTCATCAAGTTTACATTTTACAATATGTGACTTACACTGAAGTTCAATTACCTTTTTACTGGGAGAGAAAACGTAAAGTGCCAAAGGCTTCTCCCTCTCACTGATGAACTGGATGGCCTCACTGAGTCCATTCACTGGAACAATTGGCAGAACTGGCCCAAAGATTTCCTCCCGCATTACCTTTGATTCTGGAGTTACATCCCTCAAGACAGTGGGAGCTGAAGTACAAGGTGCAAAATACTGTGTTCCAACAAACAATTTGGCACCAGATTCATGAGATGTCAGTGTTCATGCAATTTTAATTCCTCTGCAATGATTTGCTTTCATTTCTCGTTTTACCAAGATGATCACACCCACCAATGTAACACTCAGACTCATCATGTTGTCCTCCTATAGCCACTGTGCTGTCCTCAATCAGACCCACTATTCTCCTGAAATGCCTCTGATTGATGATACGGCCATAGTCTGCAAAGGTCTTTGGGTCATCAGTATAAAATTCCTGCCAAATTGAATACAGAAAAGTGTCTGAGAAGTCATGGGGGAAAGTAAAAGTTGTATTTCTGACTTGAAAGAATGAGTCCAAAATGATTAATAAACCTTAATGCATTTTCTAATCTCCTCCACCACTTTGTCTTGAATGCTCGGTTCACAGAGGATATAATCTGGAGCAATGCATGTCTGACCACAGTTAACATATTTCCCCCATGTAATGCGGCTGCGGACAAAGAAACAAGAGAACTTAAGACCAGCATGACTTTATATTCATTTTGAAAAAACAGTTACTCAAACATAATGGCCTGTTATTTATCAATGTTGCACAAAATCGAGCACAGATTGTAATGACTTATGAACTACTCTACACCTCCTGCATGCAGATTCAAATTCACATACTAATAACATGCTGACAATGTTTTTGAACAAACAGCTGCTTACTGCCTTGATCAACAGTTTTCTGACAGCTATTATGCTTATGGTTGTTGTATGACATGTTCATGAAGAAGTTTACCTTAGTGGACACAGAACATTTTCTTTTAAACAGGACATACGTTTGGGTTATTTATGTTATGTGTGTGCACAACTACGGTTGTGAACCTGGGGCGCTTTGTAAAATGTGAATTAAATCAGAATGTGATGACTTGCAAATCACATATATATACAACCTGAATAAAGAACAAAAACAATATCAGACTCTGAAACTGAGAAATGTATTGTTTTATGAAAAAGGTGTTCATTTCATATTTGATGCCAGCAACACATTCGAAAACAAAATGGGACAGGAAAACAAAAGTTAATGCATCAAAGTGTAAAAAACTCTCAGACGTTAAGATGTGGAGGACGAAAGACTGAGAGGGCAAACTACAAAGTAAGAATAAAAGTTCATAAAACAAAACATATGAGACACAAGATCTTCAAAAGATTTAATCCAGAAAAAAATATTTGTACGAAAGGGGCAAGTACAAATCCAGTTCTGGATGTCCGTTATCTCTTGCATTAAAAACAGATGTGATTCTGTAATAGAAATACTGGTTGAGCAGCTGAAATCCTATGTGAGGGAGACTTTTAAATCTCCAACAGTTGGTTTCCTCAGAGGTGATGAAACACAGTGGTAAACATGCCTGTCCCAACTTTTTGGCATCAAATTCAATATGATCACATATTTTTCATGAAACAATGACTTTTCTCAGGTTCAACATATATGTTGTTTTTGATGATAATCACATGTTTTTTTTCCATTTTAGACATCAACACAACTTTTTGTATTTACCCTCTCCTTTGTCCTGGAATCTTTAAGTTCTTTCACATCATTAAATTGTCTGTGATAATTTGATCAAATTGCGAGCATAAATTTAATGCACAAAGCTTGTGTTAATCTCACCGGCAGGCGATTTTGAGGTCACAGTTCTTATCGATGTAACAGGGACTTTTCCCTCCCAGTTCCAGGGTCACTGGGGTGAGGTGGCGTGCAGCTGCTTCCATTATCAGTTTGCCCACTGTGCTGTTCCCTGTGTAGAAGATGTGGTCAAATCGCTGCTTCAGCAGCTCCTGGGTCTCTGGAACTCCTCCTTTCACCACAGGGTACAACTCCTGAAAGCATTCATGGATTTCGATGTAGCCAAAGGGAGTTTAAGTAATGTTGCTCATCCCCACAAAGTAACAGCAAGGAGAAAAGTTTTACCGGGTCCAAATAGAGACGCAGAAGTTCCATCACCTTGGCTGTGTGAGCACTGACCTCTGAAGGCTTCAGCACTACTGCATTACCTACACAGAAAAAGAGAGAAGATACAAGCGAGTTAAGAAACGTGTTGCTGTGTAAACTGCTCGGAACAAAATTCTAGTGACAGTGGGAATCACTGATTTCACATCTGGTCCGTTTCTCTAGATTTAGTACAGTCCTTAATGTGTAAAGTTGAATATATACTAGGGCACATTAACACATTATTACGTTAATGAATTATTTACTTGACAATTATTTTATCGTATGTTATTCCTTTTATATTGAAAGTTCATTGCTTTTTTGTGTTTTGTGCTCATGGGTGTGCGCAGCATGCAGCTCTATATCTTGGGCTGGTTTTCACGGGGGTCAGCATCCCATTACTTTTGTCTATATTTTATTGACAAAAGTATTGGGATACCTGACCATAACACTAACAGAGACTTTAATGACGCTGCATTCAGATGCATAGACTTCAGTATGGTATAAGTCCATGCCCCATGTTCCAGAACTATTCATCTAGCATAGTACTTTATTCTACTGTATTTTTCTTTTTTTGCTGCTATTACCTTTTTTCTGTCCACTTTTTTGCCGTGACACAGCAAATTTCCCAATTGTGAGACTAATAAAAGTTCATCTTATCTTACATCAGTACCTGTTGTGGCTGAACACGATCAAATCCTCACAGCAACAGGAACTTGTTTTTCTACCACAAACTAGTTCAAAAGTGAACATCTTGCAGTGGCAAATAGCTTTGGTTTTCTATTTGATTTGATTAATGTTTAAGCTGAGATTCAAAAAAAAATATTTGAACTGTAACTGTTTAACTGTGTTAAATGGAACACTGCTGTTAAAATGCTCCTTATTTGTTTAAAGTGTTTGCAAACCAAACATTATTGCACTTTTGTTCATAAAGCAGTATATAAAAAATAAAACTGTGCATTATACTACAAGTGAATTCATTATTTAATTTTGCATATAACAATGTAGTTACTAGTCATGAGTAGTAGAAAACGATGTGATGAATCTCAATAAAAAAAAAAATATACAAATTTTATTAAAAAGTGCACTCATAACTTTTAATGTCTCAGAAATGTGGTACTACTTGTGTTGCGTGTGGTTTAATTTATGAAACATCAGAAAACTGAACAACTGTGATGAACGTTTTGTATCGTGGACATGTACCATGATATTTCCAGTGTTGGCCAAACATTCCATATTTTAATCATGATTAATAGCAGGAATTTCTGTGATTAATCATAGAAAATGATGCTATTGTTACACACAAATTTAAATAATTAATTCTATAGTACGTTTATTTTTAAAAATTTACTTTAAACAAATAAGGAGCATTTTAAAAGCAGTGTTCTCTTTAACACAGTTACAAAACTGCAGTTCAAATATTTCTGTAAATCTCCACATAGAACATGTAATCAAACCAAACATAAAGCCAAAGCTATTTGCCACTGCAGGGCATTCACATTTTATCTAGATTGTTACAGAAAAACAAGGTAACCTTAGAGTTCAGAGCATGGGCACCAGAACCATTACAGCTTGATAACCATTATAACAACCTCCACAACTTCCCCCCCTCCCCTGGTGTTAATAACGCTTTAAGGTGCGCAGCACTGATTATTGTATTTTGCATTGTCCATCCCTAACTTGCATATTTCTGTGTCTGTTGGTTCTGATGACTTATGCTTTACCAGCAGCAATAGCTCCGACAAGTGGCTGAAGGGTCACAGCTATTGGATAATTCCACGCTCCAATGATGAGCACCACACCAAGTGGTTCTGGCTGGATGTACACATCATCTGAGATGGTGAGGAGGTTTTTGGCCACAGGGCGAGGGGCCATCCACTCTGAGAGATTGGCAAGAGCCAGGTTGATCTCTCCTTCCAGGCCAAGGAGCTCATATAACTGTGTACCATTCTCACTCTAGGTAAAACAAAAGAACACACACACTAAAAAGTAAAAAAAATTAAATAAACGCTAAAAATTGAATTTTGTTATTCATGCACAATTAATTGATAGGAAGTCTGCGGGACTGACCTTGTTCAGGTCCTTCTTGAGAGCATCCGTGATCTCCTTACTTCTTTCTGTGACAAAACGCAGTAGATTTTTCAGCTGCTGAGCTCTGAAGTCCAGTGGTTTAGACCTCCCTGTAAGGAAAGCCTTCCTGGCCCTCTGAACCACCAGCTGCTCACTGGACATTCTTGATAATGAAGGAGATCAAATCTAAATGTGTATTTAAGCAAAAAAGACCAAAATAACAAAGTGGACTTCATGCAGCATTGGAATAACAATTCAAAGACAAACAAGGCTGGTACTGGACACAGACTGTCCTTAGTCACAACTCCTATTTTGAAAATGCCTGGAATTATTATTTTAAAAAATAAAACGCATTATTCAATGCTCATACACTTTACAATGCTTGTTTTATTAGCATGCACATTTCTTTAATCATAGTACCAGAGGTGGGAAGAGCAGCCTAAAACAAAACTCCAGTTAAAGCAGAGCTACTACAATGCAAGAATGACCCAAATAGAAGTGTAAGGAGTTAAAGACAACAACAATATGGGCATTAGAATTGTCAAAAACTACTCAGTTCATGAAGAATCTATTAGTGTAAGAACTGCACTATAATTGTGCTCTTTTTAAATATTCATTCAGAAGAGCATGTATGAGGTCGGGCACTGATGTTTGACCAGAAGGCTCACAATCCTCCATGCTGGATGGGGTTGAGGTCTGGACTCTGTGGGTCAGTCAAAGTTCTTCCATACCAAACTCCTCCAGCCATATCGGTATGGACCTTGTTTTAGGCACTGGGGTACATGCTGAAATAAAATAAGTTCTCCCCCAAACTGTGTCCGCAAAGTTTGAAGCATTGTGTTGTCCAAAATGTATTGTATCCCGAAGCCTTATGATTGCTGTAGGAGCCGCATTTAAGTTTTAGAAATGTATAATTTACTTATTATACAATTTTACTTATACAATACTTGAGGCCGGTTGCGCATGACGAGGAGAAGGCGGGGCCAGCAGATACGGTGCGTCAAGTGGCCTCGCATCAACTCTCCTGAGCTCACCTCAGCTTCCCTCAGTTAAAGTTGTTGCCGACCATTGCATCTTTTATTTTTTGTATTTTTTAATTTGCAATAAACCAAAACCGCTAACAGTCAAACACCAGAGTATTCCAGAGAAATTTCTTGGACGTGAGTTGTGAGTCAGACACTGTGACACCCGCTTTCTCCATGTGGTCGAAACAGACAAGAACATTGGAAATAGGAAATCTAAAGGAAAGGACAAAACCTGTTTTTGCCACTACAATTACCCTTCACTGAAAGTAAAGGGCCATCTGCAATTAACTCATTAAGAGGTGTATCCCAATACATTTAAGGATATGGAGTAATTTTGCCCTAAAATATTGCTCGAAAGATGTGAACACCAGAAAAACATTCCAGAAGCTGCCACCAGAAAATACAATTACTGTAAATAACAAATACTACATTTTATTATTTTAGCAACTTAGGACTACTATTTGCAAATCACTTCTGCAACCAGAAACTTTTCTCACAAATAGTGTGAAACGAACACAGTTTTAGGTGGTTTCCCCCACAGACTCTGTGGTTTTTGAAGATTCAGCAGTCTCAATGCACGAACACAGACGAGAACGATACTGAGCCTATTTAAACCGCTGTTTAGGCACCACAAATCCTAAACCACCAAGTGAAACATCAGTGAATGGACCGCTGTTTAGTAAGATAGTAAAAACTTAGTAAGATAAACATATTTACCTCCGTAAACAGCAAACAAAATTATGGTTGGGGATAAAGAGCTGTTTCTTCAGCTTTGTTTTGATCCGTCTTCTTCATTTTGTTAGCTCTTTTTTGTAGTTGCAGGTCGCACAGTGACATCCACTGGCAAGTAGTAGCAGCTCTCGGACACACAATCAACAGCACGTTATGGACAAAAGTATTGGGACTCACCTGTTCTAATCTTATTTCTTTCTACTTTCGTCTGCTCCCCATGAAAATTCTCCACAGCAGACCAACCATCTACATTTCTTTCCATCTTCTGCATCTTCCTCTATCACACCAGCTGCCTGCATGTCCTCTCTCACCACATCCAGAAACCTCCTACTTTGAAAGGAACCTGGCTTTATTTGACATATTTCCACCGCACTTTCTAGTGTGTAATGGGACTAGAATTCTACATGATACATGGTATTCCATTTTAGATTTAATATTATATATTTGAATTAGCTGGGTTAAATATGTGCATATTCTGGATACGTTTTAACTGTATGTATGAAGAACAGATTCTGCTTTCTACCTTAGCTATTGACTTTCAGTTATGGATTGTATTTTTGGGGTTTAATAGCGCTTGACTGAAGATAGAACCTGTGTAGCTGCTCCTACCTGTGACACTTGAGCCTAAGTATTTTATTTTAAACCAAGCGAATCTAGAAAAGGGAAGAGTGGAGCTTCAGTCCCTGTGCTCAAAAATGCTGGATGAATTAAAGTTACACTGTAGTCCTGCAAGTTACTCTGACATTAAATATATTATTGTACCGCAAACCTTTACAATAATATTGTAATGTTTTTTTTCTTTATTTGTTAAATAAATCATTATTTAACTGAATTAACAATAACCGTTTTCTACTTCAATATAGGTTTAGGCTCGAAAACTCCGGTAAAATTGTAAAATGAAGTGAATTTCCAAACCCTTTTTTTCCAGAGTTGTTGACCTGGTCTAAAATCCACCACCAGGGGAAGCAGTTGAGGGCTTTCCACAGTTTCTGTGCCTCTAGATTCAAGATTCGTTTGTCACAAATACAGTTGTACAACGTGCAATGAAATGTACCCCAATTCACACCTAATGCTGTGCAAAATTTACGACTAAGATTTACGAAATAGATAACCTAGAGATAGGAAAAGAAGAGAAAATATAATAACAAATAGACTAAGAACAAAATATAAAACATATGTGAAATAAAAACATATGCGAAAATAGTATGTTGGGCATATGCACATCTAAAAAGAGCATATTGTGCAAATTGACATATAGTGCAAAATAGATATTGTGCAAATGGGCATAGTGTGAAACAGTATTTTTTATAGTCTAAATTTATACTGTACATGTGCAATTGTATCTAAATGTACACTGTACAGGTGCAATTGGATCTAAATTTATCCTGTACACGTGCAATCGTATTTATATGCATGATTTGCTATATTTATATAGAATATACAATAAATACATATGTATATATTTTTTATTCTCACACGGCATACCTTCACATACATACACAAACTTAAAAAATAAGTATGTGTGTGTGTGTATATATATGCATATATCTATTGTCAGAGGAGTTGTGTATGGTTCACTAGCTGTGGTGTCATATCCTGGTTAAGAAGCCTAAGCCTGAGCTCCTTCTGAGTCTCTCATTTGTTTGTTTATTCTCTGATATACCAATTACAAATGTTCTACCACACTTTTCTCATTTATCACCTATCGTGTCAGCAGTTTCCTCCTCACTGAATTATAGAATTAATTTGATTTGCATGTGCACACACTAATGCATGTTAATAAAATATATCTGTTCAAAAACACCTCTGTATTTCATTTGCTTCATTTTGGTCATAACTGTATTGAAATTGCTATTGAAAGCTATGTAGAGGTTTAAATATGGATAAATACCATGCCACATATTTTTTGCACTGTAAATCTTCCATGTGTAATATATATTATATAAAAAAACAGCTATATCACAATCCAGAGACATTCAGGCTGACTTTAAGTTGTGCAACCTGAAAGTCCATTAAGAGCATACAAATGTCTACAGTGGCATTTTACAGTAAGATGCATGTCAGAAGGGTTTAGGAGCAAACTAAAGGTGTTTCCACTATTTAATCAAATTATTTACAGAGGTGGGTACTTTTTGCAGACCCTATTGTCAAAGGTACCACTATAAAATGTGGGACCTATATAACAATGTAATACTATTATTATATCCTATTCTATTTAACTGTTCTCTGAGGGTCGCCTGCCGGTGCTGGCTCCTTGACTTGCACACACACACACACACACACACACACACACACACACACACACACACAAAAACCAACATTGCCCCTGT
>JBBMFX010027711.1:0-12141 GCA_037832545.1 Rhabdalestes septentrionalis | reverse complement strand
AAATGCCAAGAGTGTAAAGCTGCATCAGAGCAGTAGGAGATGTTTCAGTATTAATCTACAATGTAGCCCATAATAAATACAAAGGACCATTAGAGAGTTCAGGGGGGCAAAACAACAGACACTGGTCTACAGAAATGTGGAAAAAATGAATATGGGCAGATGAGTCATTCACCACCATATGAATGTGCATCATACACCACAAGAATAGTGCAGACCTGAATGCTTTACTACTACAGTAAAAGATCTGGAGTCTCTGTTCCGCATTTTGATGAGATGCTTTGGTTTCCATTAAGACCTCTGTTTACTTCAAGCCAAAGAAAACCCTATAAAACTCTACACAGCTCAGGGTTTCACTTTTTTGTTTTATAAAAAAAAACAAATGCACAAAGCAAAATCCCCTCGGTGAGGTCAGAAACTCTTGAACTCTCTGCATTTTCATGCTAAGTGGCTTGAATGAGACTCTTTTGAACCGACCAGGCACAAGCTTGGTCGAATATGTTCGGCTAGATGCCGAGTGACAAAGTGAACGAAGTCACTTGACATCTGCGGTTATTCGTGTTCTCCACAATTCCATATCACTCACATTACTCACCACGGTCGTGTAAACACCGTCTCTGGACTAAGAAAACAAAGGCCTTCAGAGGAGAGAGTCATTGTGAAACATTTTCTGATGGGAATGTCCCTTCCAGGACCCCTTCTGCAGGGCATGAGGGGTAACTGAATGGTTTAATAACTATTAAAACAATGTAAAAGATGTCAGTCACCATCTCAACACAACTGTGTACACCTATATGGACCAGTGTGTGATACCATGATCTCCACTACCATCATCAAATAGAGAACACATTTCCCATTGTTAGAATCTGTTGAATGGTGCATTAAAGCTTTTGTGGTTATTTGAGTTTGCTCAAGACCCTTAATAAGACTTTGGGCTGGATGTAAATACACTTTAGACATAGCACAACCAGTTCCTTGATGGGGCCACAGTACACAATGTGCCGGAATTTAACCATAGGATTCAGTTAGATAGCGGCTTACCACTCAAAAGGCAAAGCGAAAGTCAGTTCTACCTCAGCTAACTTCTAAACTGTTAATCTGATGATAAACATTCTTAAAAAAACAGCCACCACAAGATGCTTATACATAAATAATTGGATTGGAACGTAATCCGCCACATACTGTATGTAATATCTCCACCCACTTTTTGCATGACCCTCCCTAAAATGCCTGTGCCTGATTAGGTCTTATTAAGGACCTGCCCATTCAAATGAATAGGAGCGAATCTTCAATTCGGTTTCTTTCTTTCTTTCTTAATCTTCCGTCGCACTTACTCACTCTAGCAATCTATATATTAAAACGTTTGGCTAGAAACCCACCAAATTTCATTAGACGATTTCATTAGACGGCCCACTTCCTTTTTAACACCATTGAAATGAATGCAGTTTCAGAAAATGAAACTCTCAGGCTCCATACAGTGACTGAACCTTATGAAACTTCACATGAGACCTCAGGCCACGGCCCCATAAAACCATCTTTTTAAACAGAACAATATGGCCAAAATCATTGGGACAGAGCTGTAATACTTATCTATGTGGACAAAAGTATTGGGACACACCTGATTGATAAAATTTATAGCTGTTTCTGAGTCGATGCTATGGGCTTCACGGCAGTTGCTATGGTGTAAGAGATGGTTGCTATGAAGTTTGTGTTTTGAGTTATCATGTCGACACTACTCGCCAAACATGGCTGAAATGCCAAAGGGAATGAATAGGGCTGAAAATTTAGATCGTCCTGCTGGGACATGCTTTGTCGGAAACCCACCTAAATCCATGTGATACCTCAGGCCAACTCCCCTGGTACACAAACACGGTCGGTTATGACCAGCACTCGTCTTTTCCTTGTCTTTCGCTCATCCTCTTTCCCCACATTCACTTCCTTTCATTTTTCTTTAGGAGATGAAACACAATTAATGGTGGTGGATGGCACCAGGCGTCTATAAACAATCAAACACATACTCACGCACACAAACACACACAAAACTTTTGCTTTGTTTTTAGGCAGTTGCTCAATTGTAAGAGGATGTTTATTTGGAGTTGTTTCTTGGCAGCAGGCCCATTTCAGAATTTTCTGTCGCGTTGTTTCATGCAAACAAGTGTGCCGAATGTGTATAATGTGTGCCTGAAACTGACTTAGAACATCTAGCTCTTCACGTTGTGACGACCGTCCCATCCTCGGTCCGGCCGTCCCGTTCCTTTTCCCCTGAGTTCTAGTTTGCGTCCCTTTACTTTTGTCCCTCCGTGCACAGTCCCTTAGTTCCCTCGATTAGCCTCCTCACCTGTCCCTCGTTAGCTCCCCTACTTAAAGCCCAGCCGGTCCCGTTGGTCTTTGAGTTTGTTTTTTGATCTTCACCTGTTTGTTACATAATGTCTGACTCTCTCTCTGTCTGTTTCCTCTAGGCTCGTGCTCCTCCAACGACCCACTGACCTCCGGATGCAGTTTTGTTTCCTTTTGTAGTTTGTGTTTTCTGTGCTCGGGATTTTGCCAGAAGGACTGTTCATTTCTCTTTTTTCTCATCCCTGTTTTGTTTTGAGGAGCACGAGCCACCCCACAAGTCTCACTCTGACTCAGTG
Source organism: Rhabdalestes septentrionalis (assembly GCA_037832545.1). NCBI lineage: Eukaryota > Metazoa > Chordata > Actinopteri > Characiformes > Alestidae > Rhabdalestes > Rhabdalestes septentrionalis. The sequence goes on along the minus strand of JBBMFX010027711.1, from coordinate 9,511 downwards.
ACTCGAATCTGAAGTCCCAAATAAACAAGTATCAACGCTGAGACGCGTCCTCCCTCATTTCCCTTCCCTCGCCTGCGGCTCTAGCCGTGACATAAAGCTGCTTTGTGATAACATTTGCCTTAATAAACACAACATTAATTAATCTAAATAGAACTGAATACCTAATACATTTATTAACATTATTAATTTAAGGTGCGGGAGAGAAGATCCAGTACAGTATTGTATACACTGTTGTATAAATAAATGAATCACTGTATAAAATAGTTTTTTTTTTTTTCAAATATGGATCACAGTAAGTGATGGTGGATGGTTCTGCCAAAATAACAATTGTTCAATTCAAGTTTTTTGTGTTCATTTTCATTTTAATTCCTTTGTATGAGGCATAGCTACATGGGTATGTAGGTTTTTCATACACCACAGATAAATAAGAAAATAGAAATACATGAACATTGTAAAGTGTGTAATAAAAATAAACTACACTCATCACTAACTATGCTGTAGCTTTTGATTCACTGATAAAATGAATTCATTGTTTTGCTAAGAAGCTGGCAAGTTTATGAATATTGCAGTCCACTGCACAGAAATGCATTTAAAATGTGAGATTCTAAGAATAAAATTATATTTGATATTGTAATTAAACAACCAAACAAATTGCAACAAATTTACAGAATTGTTTGTCCAGGTAAAAATTGTGTGTATCAACAGAAAAGTCAACTCGTCGACTTTACAACTTCAGTGGCACAAGTTGAGGCACTTTGGTACACAATGCAGTCTCTACCTCTGATTGCCTGATGCTGACATGCATTCTGTAACTTAACAAATTATTGTAGACCCTTCATAAAAAGGGTATACAGCTGGCACAAGGGGAATCTAAACACAAAACCACAACAAGACGAGAGACATGTAGCAGAGGAGACAGAAAAACAACACATGTGAGGAGATACTTCACTCTAAACCACACAAACAGATGACCTGCTTGTGTGTTTGTGTAGTCTAGAGTGAAGTATCTGCAGGTAGGTGTTTATCAAGGTACGGTAACAGTACCTGCATTTTTCACTGCCATCTGAAAAGCATCCGCTTGCTAACGGCTAACGCTATCAGTGAAGAGACTCCTCCAGTACAGAGGACGCTGAGCAGTTCTCACTGTCTGTTGTACACTTAAAATTACCAGAAAGTACAAGGTACCAGCCTTTGTTTTGTTTTGTTTAATTGCCATGTTAATCACTAGTTTTACAGAGAAATATAATGAAAGTTTGTGTTCCTCCACTGCATGTGTGATGACATCATCAAACGACTAATCGATTTGACTTTGAATTTGTTGACAGATATGTTGACCTGAAAATTTCTGAAATCGTTAATGCCCTAGTGCAGTGATTCCAAACCTATGGGTCAAGCTCCTCAGTGGGTCGCCATGTCCTCTCCAAAAAGAGGTCCCAAATTTATGTTTTGTCAATGTGTTCAGTTTTAGGTATTTTGAGTATGGTGGCCCTGAAGTGCAAACCACACCAACAAATTACTAAACACAAAAAATTGAGAAGCACAAGAACAACATTGAGAAGCACAAGAACAAATGGGGAATCAAAAAAATAAAATTAAGGAGCACAAAATCAAATTGAGAATCTCAAAATCAAATTAAAAAGTACAATAACAAAATTGAGAAGCACAAAAACTAAATTGAGAAGCACAAAAACAAAAGAAGAATCACAAACCCAAAAGAGGAATCACAAAAACAAAAGACGAATCACAAAAACTTACTGAGAAGCACAATTACATTAGGTACCAGTCAGCAACAGGAGACATCACTGATTGGACGACCGCACTGTTTGTCTTTGGAACAGAAAGTTACTCTGCATGTGGTGCATTTTTCCAAACATTATACTTCAGTCCCCCATGGAAGGTGCTTGTGGCTTTTCTAGGTGGGCAACCACCAATCTCCATGAAACTTCACAGTTAGACAAGGCTCAATGAGACCTAAAGAGCCCTGTTTGCTATCAACCCTTCTTAATTTGTTTTTGTGATTCTTAATTTGAATTTGTGCTTCTCAATTTTGTTTTTGTGCTTCTTAATTTGTTGTGTTTCTCAATTTGTTGTTGTGTTTAGTAATTTGTTGGTGTGGTTTGCACTCCAGGGGGGTGTTCCAGAAAGCAGGTTATGTGACATACCCGGGTAAGTTCAAGGGTAAGTTAGAGGATAACCTCAACTTTTGGTTCCAAAACGGAGGTAACTTTCTGGGTATGTATGTAACCATAGCAACTTACTCTCTGAATATAACCTGCTCAGTAGCAGGTTATGTTCTGAGTTTGTTTGTTTCAGAAGGTTACTGAGCTCTGCGTGCCCTTTTGATGACGATCCTGTGGACGTGGAGGCACAAATTATACAATATTTTTTTTGCCGGGAGAGCGTTATAAGACCGCATATTTATATCTTTTCTTTCCTGATGATTATTTGAAAGAACTTTAGCGGTTTTCAAAAGAATTGTTAATTTATTTAACAAATATTTTGAAATCCCATATTGCAACGTGTGTCATTCAGATTTTTGCGTCAGAGCATTTTTGTGTAATGTGGGCGATGCTGAGGATGTTTGAAAGGCAACTGTGTGTAGAAATGTTCGGTGGGTCCATCAATTGCATATTACACATTTAAATTAAAGCTCCTTTAATAAATGAGGGAGACTATGTTAACAGGAAATCCATTCATAGTATCAATGTGCAGGTAACAACTGGATTTTGATTTTTGGCCTTGTTAAAATAATTATATTGTTTCCACTAACTATAGGTAAAATGTGAGGCAAGCTACGCTTTTACTAATGTTGAGGCAAATTTATCTGGATATGTGCATGAATTTGTGAGACATCATTATGCCAGATATTTCAGCAGGGTATGTTTCATTCAATGTATTTTTCTTTATACCATATTTGTATTGTACACTTGAATCATTACAGGACAGTACAGTGGTTACTTGCTGGGGGACAGAGGATACGCTTGTCTGCCCTGTTTAATGACCCTGAACCCGTCTTGGACCACAGACATGCTTTACTCGAGCTCACAGCCGAACACAGGCCAGGGTCGAGATGACCACCAAGTCTAGGTTTCTGGGTCTGCGTGGGCTCTTGGTTAGTCCAGAGAGGGAATGCGACATCAAAGTGTTTTTTTGTTGTGCTTCACAACATTGCCACTATAAGAGGAGGGAGCCACCCTCCTTGTGTCGAAGAAGATGGCCCAGAAGAACCCCTACAGATATTTGCACACAGAGATGGAAGACTTTGAGACAGGATTTGTCAAAATGTGTAGTTTATTCCTTTATTTCCTGAAAAACAATGAAAGTAAAATGAAAAAAAAAGTTTTTTATTACACTGCTTTATATACACACCACACTTTTAACATGCAAAATATTAATATACACAAGTTCTCACCTTAAGGCGATGCTCCAGTAGTTCTAGTGATAGTTTTTTCTCTTCCATTTGAAGCTGTATAAGGTCCACCTCCAAGTCACTTTTTCTTATATGTTTTTGAAGATGGACCTTATACAGCTGCTTTGCTGGTAACTAGGGAGTCAAATATAATATCAGACAATAAAGTGTAAATATGGACAACTATACACAAATTCTGACACTGCTTAGATTGTGCATGGAGGTTGCAGGAGCTTCATCTGTGGGCAAATCCCCAGGATTGTACTGTGAAAGGACAATGACAGTCTGTTACTCTAATGTAAAAATAACACATTCCAATAACACATTCCCTCTTTCAGTATCTGTAAGAAAAGACAACCCAAAAAAGTACTACAGCTGAGATCACAGTAGCCTATACATCATATGCAGTTAAATCCTGCACTTTAAGTGACAGAGACAGTAATTTATTAAGTGATATAATGAAAACAAATCAAAGTGGTAAACTTACATTTCACCATGTTACTTGTGGTGCAAGATGTGTGTGATGAAGTGCCCCCTGGAATGCCAGGACCGCTGGTTGCCTTTTATTAAGGGATACAGCCAACTCCTCCTATGGTGTGAGGGGAGGTGGTGATGGGCTCCCACCAGTTAGACGGGCTTCAGCCTACTTTCATTTAACTACATGACAGAAAGAATATACCAAATCATGTTTACTAAAAAGTTCAGTAATTGTGTAATCAAATGCGTACCTCGTAGATAAAATATTACCTTTTTGCAGAATGTTTTTGTGTTTCATTTTGACTTTGCTCTAAATGAGAAATTATATATTCCTTGTCAATTTACATCGTTATTGTAACCTGAAGAAATGAATGACAGGAAAAGTAAATGCTTTCACAGGGGTTTGTTTTGTCAAAAGGATGCGTGTTTAATTATTTTGCATTATAAAAAAAGGGGAGGCTATATCAAATTTGCAATTTAATACACACGCATTTACTCTGTCCGTTATTTTTTGCCAAGCCAACTCTCTTTCTTTAGCCGATGCAGCCGTGTTGCCTTTCAAGTTGAATATGTTATTACTAATTAAACCTGAGGTAAATGTTTGTGTTTTTGGTGAAAAGTTATTCAGTCAGGTTTAAGGCTTGGTGCGCTTCCTGATCACGTGATCAGCTCGCGTAGAGAGACGAGTCAGGCTCATATACTTCCTATTGCCCATTTATGGAGAACTAAACGTTAAAGAGTCGTCACAAGTGTGTTGAACTGCAAAACAAAGTTAAAGTTTGCCTTTATGTGCATCATCTGAATATAACAGAAAGAATATGAATGTGAGATTTTGTGAATGTTAACAGTGGATGTAATAAAGAGAATACAAGGTTAAAATAATTAATGAAAGAGAACACAATGTAAAGTATTGTTAGAGCTTAATTTCTTTTTTTTCCCTATGCACTTTAATGTAAACCTAAGAAAAGGTTTTGTATTTGGTCTGTCCTGTGATAGACTGATGACCTTTTCAGGGTGTTTCTGTCCTTTCACCCTATAAATCTCTCTATGACCCTGGTAAAGCTCAGAGAATGGTTGGATAGAATGGTTGGTTGTATTTGCTGTGTAAATGATCATATGACTGACAAGTTAATTTAGCTCAAACAGCTAGTCTAGCAATGCAAATATGTTGTATCACAAATGTGCAAACATTTCTTTATCAGTTTCTTCAGTAGGAAAATGGAAGAAAGCACGACAGAGTAGGTTAGGTGCTTCATTTTACTTCATTCTCTTAAACACATTCATGCACACATCATTTTAAGTGTGTTTATCCTTTTGTTCATTGAACAGCTTGTCATGCAGTAACCTCTGTCTCTGTGAATGAATGGTGTACACATGAGGCTTGAGGTTTGGCACATTAGAAGAGTATCTGGCACCAATTCACCTAACACAATCAATACATCATACAGAAGCATGGAAGCTACAATAAAACTCATGACTCATACATCCTCCTAAAAGTATAGGTTGAATCTACAACCTGTCAAAAGTCTGTGGGCACCCTAACACCACAACTATATGTGCTTGCATAACAGCCCATTACTGGGAAAGCTATTCGTTTAATATTGCAACATGGCTGCAGGGATTCACATGCGTTCATTAGTAAGAGCAATGGTGGGCTCAACATCTGATGTTGGGCAGTATGTCCTTACATTATTTATATTCGGTATTGCAGTCCTCCCAAAGGTGTATGCTGGGTTTGAGGTCTGTCAAGTTGTCCACATCAAGCTGCTAAAATGGAAACGAGATATGTTGTCAAAATATGACCAGAAGGTATGTGGTAGGTGAGACAATACAGAGACAGGTCTCACTAGTGCCTGGAAGGTAATCAATATTCACATCATTGACTGCATGCTTTTTTCTACTCCTCTACTACAGAGCCATGCTGTTGCAATACATGCAGAGTGTACTTTGGCATTGTCAAGATGAAATAAGCAAATTAGTCTTACCTGGAAAAAAAGACATTGTTGGAATGGAAACATATGTTTCTTCTAAATATGTACATCCTCCTGAGACCCGGCCTATTCATTTATGTCCATTATAATGGACATATTGTTCACCTTTATCTTTCTAAAGCACTTGGAGTTACCACATCAACCCCTATAGTATTTTGTAAAAGACATCCTGGGCTTTCCAGTGATGTATCATATGCTGGGTTTGCATGCTGGAAACAAAGGACTGCAGTAGCAAGACAAACACGTGGTGTCCCAAATGCAAAATATCCCTCTGCAGAACCAAAAAGAAAATGTGCTTCCAGGACTATCTCACCTAAATATCCAGAGGATGTTCTATGACTTAAATTAATTGTTGAACTAAAATACATGTTTTGTTGTCTTTGCAAGCAACAAGCAACAGAAGAGTGATACAGAATTTTATTGTTCTGATTAAACTGAATGTGTTTCCAATTACCAATTGAATGTGGCATCCATGATTTCCAAAATTAATTAATGGGTTTGAATTGTTTCTTCTTTGCATGTTCAAGTTTGAACTTGCATTTCAGAGTGCTGGGAAGGATGAAAGTGTTTTTCGAAAATGTTCCTGGACCCATACAGAGATTTACACAACACAATATTTTTTGTTATTATTGCAGTGCAGCCTGAGGGCCCAAACATCACAAAGATCAAATACTGTATTTGGCCTTGTCATTTATGTACGTAAATGTATCTATCCTTATCCTTTTCTGAATCTTTAAAGGATATTATGTACCAGAGATGGTGATATCCCCAATTTCCTTAAAATTGTATAATGGAATATTTCACATTTTAATTCACATCAAACATTTGATGTGTTGTCTTTGTCCTATTTTTAATGTTTACATGATTTGTAAACCATTGTATTCCGTTTCCTTGCAATCATTCTGCACAACAGCCAATCTGGACATCAACAAGGCCTGTACTGCATTATTATACATGCTACAGAGTATGTAAGGTTTGTAATAGTAATATCAATTATCTCCTCATTTATTTAGGTTTTCTTTTAATTTTTCATCCATATAAATGTGTTATTTTAGCTTAGAATAATCTCAGCCTCATTTTAACCAAGGCAGTGCTATAGGCCCGCATGAAGCAGCAACAGCTCCATTAGTTTGCGACTGAGGGTACCAGCAAGACTGTTTCTGGCTTTATAAGCTTGTAAATCATGGGTAGCCTGCAGTATGCTACTCTGTCTATGACTCCCAGGGGATGGGAAATCTTTTGCTGCGGCGAACCATCGACAAATGTTAACGCCCATCCCTCAAATGCTGCTGCAGTGCAGCATGGTTTGAGGAGCTTTATCAGGATGTTTCTGAATGTGATGCGTGAGGAAGGGCTCTTAAAATCAGGCTTTCAGATTAAATCAGGCTTTTTATATGAAATTAATTGCAGTCAGCTGACATTCTCTCTATGAATGAGATGTGCTGGACATCCAAATGCCTAAAAAACTCTTAATATATTAACTGTTTGGGTTCATGTTTATGGTTACCAAAAACAGTTTCAAAAACTCTTTTTTATCCCATTTATTATTCCAGGTTATTTTTGTTAATATAAGTTTAAGACTCATATAAGTAAATAATAGGCTCCTTACTCACTAATGTGCTGTAGGCTGAATGAGCAGATGCAGAATAAATGTGCTGTTTTTGGCACAGATATCAACACAAGCTAATTTCACAGGTTTAAATCCATATTTAGACTGTAGTGTGTGTTTGGAAACCTTGACAAGGCTTGCCTACTATGTTAAACCCTTTCAAAATTCAAAGGAATGCTCAGTTTACAATTACTGCCTTTAAAACTTAGTCAGTGCAGGACGTCCACATGCTCATCAAGAGCTATCATTTGTAACAGCATTGCATCCTCTTACCATGCCAAAGCAGCATAGTAGGGGTGGAGACAAATAACGGATTGGCACAAATAACATGTTTTTTATGAATACCGTATTCTGAAAAATATTTGTATTCGGGAAACCCACCCCACCCCACCCCCTTTCCGTTACACACTCGCGTGGTTCGGGACTCGCCCTGCGATCAGAAAGTCGTGGGTCGATCCTCCAGACTGCAGGAACCTCTGAGGTACCCTGAGTAAGTACTGTTCCCACACACTGCTCCCCACACACCTGGAGCAACTTGGGTTTAAGAGCCTTGCTCAGGAACCCAGTGGTGGTGTGCTGAAGGAAGGATTCAAACCCATGACCTCTTGGTCTAGAGGGAAGTATCCTACCCACTGGTCCAACACCATCACAACAAAGCAGTACTAGCTTTTTTTTAAAGCATGCTTTTAAAGGAAATGGCAATATATCCAAATAAGAGAAATGATGCAGTGTTTACAGAACTTGAATATTCCAAATAAAAGAAAGTCTTAAACAAAGTACCTCATAAAGCAGAATGAGAAATTTAACTGACACTGGCATAGAATGGTTTCATACGCATAGAGATGCCGATTAAAAAAATAATAATAAAGTGGGTGTTTTTGGAGCGGTATATTAACTTTGCAAACTAAAATAGAAAATAAGTAAATAACATAACATTAACTTTAAAAGGTGTAGTTTGGAAACATGCAATTATAATACTTGCTGGATGCAGATTTAGCTTGCATGTCAGTCACGGTGTAGAACAGTTATTAGAGGGACAGGCAAGGATCATTCTAGCTAATACTTTGACTACCTATTTCTTACCTTGGCTACCAGCATTCTTACTATGTTGTCAAAACATATATATAACAGTGTGTGTTGTCACTAAAGAGGCAGTTGCAAGTGTGAAAGTTAAGAAATGTTTAGAGACTAAACAGTGTTTTGATGGAAGACCTATAATCAAGATAATTTTTGTCGAGTCCAGGACTAGTCAAGTCCAAGTCCAGGTAGAGTTCAAAGAGGTTAGAGTTAGAGTTGGTTTGTTTATAATGTGCATGTGACGGTGGAAGTACAGTGTATTGTCTATTTTAAGATGAAAATTTTCAGTCTTATTTGTATTAACCAAAAAGGCAAATGATGTGTTTTGTTCCAACACTGTTGGTGCTTTCATTTTGTGGTCAAAGCTTTTGTTTTGTTGATTGATTTGTATTGTTATTTTTGTTTATTTATTCCATGCTTTTGGTGTGGTTGGCCTATACAGAGAAATATCACTAGTGGAATAGTGGTGTTAAAGGCTGAACTCCTGAACTCTATTTGAGACAAGTCTGTTTCCAAAACATCACATTTCTTTCAGAATATAGAAGAAATGTGGGGCTTCATTTTGTATGTCTTACATGTGGATACAAAAAAAAACAAAACAAATAAAGATGATGATTAACAATAAACATAAACTGTCTAAGGCATTTGTAGGAGATGTATTGCAATTAATGCAACACTATTTCGTCTGAATCTTTCCACAGTGTGTATAAGCAAGATTTAATTTCAACAAAACAAAAGCCCACCTACTAGTAGTCAAAGTAGTCAACGAGCATGATTGCCTCCTGCAAAATGCATGACAGTAAGAGAGAAAATTCAATTTTGCACACAAATGACTGTCCCTTGCTGTATATATTGGCTGCTGTGAAATGCAGATGGAGTGTGTGTGTGTGTGTGTGTGTGTGTGTGTGTGTGTGTGTGTGTGTGTGTGTGTGTGTGTGTGTGTGTGTG